>VHIU01000213.1:0-60877 GCA_010577795.1 Isatis tinctoria | reverse complement strand
TGGAGGATGACATTTTTGTGATGGAGACAAGGATTGCAGAGCTGAATTGCAGAAAAAGTGCAGAAATCCGAGTTTCAGGTATGGTGTCGGTCGACAACACTTTTGGTGTCGGTCGACACCCTTCACAGACCAACCCAAAAACGACTAAAAAACACAGTTTTCAGGACGTTTCTAGTGCTGCAAGTCCATCAACTGTTGCTAAACAGAAAACTCCACCAATCTCACTCCAAACACCTAGGAGAAAGCAAAGGTATGCACATGTTCCTAATTCTGATCCACCTGATGCCTAAGCCCCAACATAGTCAAGCTAATGACTGAAAATAAGCGCTTAGTGGGAGGCAACCCACTTTTAGGTAGGATTTTCTTTGAATTTCGTTTGGTTTTTGCTAATTTTTTATTTTGTTTTTCTTGTGTTAAAAAAAAAAAAAAAAAAAAAAAAAAAAAAAACTGGTGTCGATCGACACCCACCACCAGTGTCGCCCGACACCACCCGAGCAGGTACGTATTTTCAATTTTTCTTGTTCATTTGCTTTTACTTTGGTTTCTTTTCAATCCTATGACTTGATAACACTGGGGACAGTGTTACTTAAGTCTGGGGGAGGAAAATACTAATGTATTTTGCTTTGTTTTGTTGTTTTGTTTTAGAGTCAAGTTGTGTCAAAAATTGTTTTATTGAGTCAAAATTTAGTTGGGAATTATGAGCTTTATTTGGAACAAACTGTTTTAGCCACCACTTTAGTGACCATTCTTACAGCCATTGACAACAGTTTCTACCAACAGAAAATTCCAAAGGTAAATTGATCTTCCATTATCCCCATACTATTTGAGTGTTTAGATGATCCGGAGCTGGCCTAGATATAATGAACTTTATTTTTCTCATCTTGGGGCTTGGTATACTTTGAATCGGATTCCTTGCTTAGGGCTGATAGGATTAGTCTGTGATTATGGTTTCCCTCTCTCTTCCCTTCAGTGTCTCTAAAAAAAAAATAGAAAAAGGAATGAAAAGAGAGTTATAGCTTTGAAAAAGAAGTGAATTGAAAAGTTGAATCATGGATACTTGTTTAAAAAAAAAAGAGAACAATCAGTCGATAAAAAAAATAAAATGATACCCTAGTAGGGAAAAATCGACTGATTGGAAGCGAGAAAAGAGGGAGAAAGGAAACTAGAAGCAGACTGTTCAATAAATCAGTACTTGGGTAAGTAAGAGTCCATGTGTCCTTAGATCGATACTCCCTCGATGAGACAGCACTTAAAACTTAATAAGGTCAGTAATGGGGATTCTAGATTACTCTTATGGATTGTGGTTTGGAATCTGGATGGTTAGTAAGTCTGCGGAAAATTACTAGAGGTCTTAACTTAAGTTGGTACTGTTTGACGTGGCTTTACTCTGGTGTTGGTTGATTCAGTATTTCTAAAGGATAAGTGAGTTCCTATGTTTTCAAACCTCTTTCACAGGTCTAGTCTTCTGTTTTGCTTGAGGGCAAGCAAAAGCTAAGTCTGGGGGAGTTGATATATCATGGTTTTTAGTGTTTTTAGCCATGATATAAGTTGTATATATAGAGTCTTTTTAGTGTTTTTGGAGTCTTTTAGAGTCATTTGCAGGTTTAGGTATGTTTGGAGCTTATTTGGAGACTATGGATCATTCTAGAGTTAATTAGGAAGCTGTGCTGAAGATTTCAACTCACCACCCCTGGTGTCGGTCGACACCACCCCTGGTGAAGATTTCAAATTTTAGAGATGGTGTCGATCGACACCACCCCTGGTGTCGGTCGACACCAATTCATGACGGCAATTTCAACACGAGTTTTCCAAGCTTTGCAGAGTTGCAAACAGATCCCTGAAGCTCCTAATATTTACAATTAAGTGCCAAACGTGTTTTCCATATTTTTAGACTATTTTTATGGGTTTTTAAGGTCATTGTTTAGACCAGGCTATTATTCTAAGCTAGAGCTTTGGAGAGAAGAATTCAGACTCCTTCAGAGAAGATTCAGAACTCCTTTAACCTCTATTTTTATTTCTTTTATGCAATCTTATTCAAACATGTTTATTGTTTCAATCTCCATGTCTGAGTAGTTTGCTAGTTAGGTTTAGGGTTTCTCATTAGGGATTTCATGGATTGTTAAGTTGATTGGTTAGTTAGGGATTCTGGAACACTAGTTCTTCATCTAGTTGTGATTAATGCTTGATCTGAACTGACGAGTTAGATTATTGATCATAGGTTGATTCTCGCAACGAGAGTTGGTTAATTAGCTAGAAAGAACCTTAGATGAGCAAAATAATTATTCGCAAAGAGTTTTGGTTTAGGTATTTTGTGAACTTATCGAACTTGAATTTAATGCATGTCTGAGCTTTTGAATTTGCAAAGAGATTTGGAATTCTAGGATCTAGACATAGAAATCTCTGCAACGAGAGTTGATTGATTTGAATATTGTGTTTCGAGTTCTAGAACATAGCAGAATCCCGATTTACTGATTAATTTGCATTCCTGATTTCCTGAGAATACCCTGAGCCTGACGCTTTTCCCATCTGATCTTAAAACCGATTTTCTTGTTGTCTTTTCATTACATTTATTCTCGTTTAGCTTAATTCGAAAACCTATAATCTATTGTGCGATCTTGAGTCTCTGTGGAAATCGATCCCTAAGTATTACAATTGATCTCTTAATTTGAGAGAGTAGCTCTAGGGTAAATTTGAGCATATCAAGCTTGGAGGCGTCGCATTGAAGACTATTGAAGCTCAAACGAAACTGAGAAATCAGGAAGGACCAGAATTGGAGCTGTCGTGAGTTTAAGTTTGATCATCTTAAAAGCTTCTGTCGCCGCCGGTGTCCACTGAAGCTTCTCCCCTTTCATGCAGTCAGTCAAAGGAGCCATAATTGCACTAAAATGAGGAACAAAGCGCCTATAGAACGACACCAATCCATGGAAACTACAAACCTCTGAGACTGTGCGCGGTTCTGACCAAGAGCGAACAGCGTCAACTTTGGAGGAGTCCATGGACAAACCTTTTGCGGAAACAATATAGCCAAGAAAGAGGACATGATCCGTTGCAAACGAACATTTATGTCGTGCCGCAAACAATGTCTCCTTTCGTAACACTACCAAGATATGGCGCAAGTGATCAATGTGCTCGTCCAATGATTTGCTAAACACCAATATGTCATCAAAGTAGACAACAAGAAACTTGCCGATAGGGTCGCAAAACTTGATTCATTACCCGCATAAACGTACTTGGGGCGTTTGATAAGCCAAAAGGCATCACCATCCACTCAAACAGACCCTCCCGTGTCTTAAATGCTGTTTTCCATTCATCACCTGGACGAACCCGGATTTGATGATACCCGCTTTTCAAGTCCAATTTCGAGAAGATGGACGCTTTCCCGATCTGATCCAGTAAGTCATCTAGGCGTGGTATCGGGAATCTGTACCGTACTGTGATCTTGTTGATTGCTCTGCTATCAACGTACATACGCCAAGACCCATCTCTCTTTGGGGTGAGTAACACAGGCACGGCACATGGGCTTAAACTTTCACGAACATGCCCTTTTGCGACCAATTCCTCCACCTGACGGCGAAGTTCTTCATGCTCATGTGGACTCATTCTGTAGTGAGAACGATTAGGGAGACTCGACCCGAGGACCAGGTTGATGTGGTGTTGAATATCGCGCAATGGTGGTAGCCCCTTGGGAAGCTCAGTGGGAAAGACATCGGCAAATTCATCCAACAGTGATGATAAACGCGGACAAACAGCCGGCGGTGGAGCTGTCGCCACCGGTGTGCAGACCAAAGCCCATACGAAAACCGACTGCTGCAACTCCGTCTCAAAAACACAACGTGAACAGATTAAAGCACAAGACACAGGGGGAGCCACATGAGTATTTGACTGAGACGTTGCAGGTGTGGGAATAGCCACTGTGACAGGCGGTGACGGAAGTAACACAATTTTACGATTCTCAAAGACAAAGGAATATGTGTTAGCTCGACCATCATGAACAGCGCCCCTGTCATATTGCCATCGACGCCCAAAAGCAGATGCCCCACATCCATTAGAACTATGTCACAGTAAAGACTGTCGTTGTAATGAGCACCGATCGCAAAGAAACCAAGGTTCTATGCGATATCTGAACGTCGATGTTTTCATTGATCCAAGAAAGCTTATACCGCGTGGGATGAGGCTCTCGTTTCAATCCCAACTTTCGTGTGGCTGTCTCTGAAATGACATTGTTCGAGCTTCCCGAATCAATGACGAAACGGCACACCTTGCCCTTGATGGTACAAGTCGAATGGAAGAGGCTCCGTCGTAACCATGGTTCGTCAGATGTCGCTGGGGCAAGACACACACGCCAAACCACAAGGAGTTGACCTTGATCAACTGCCACGTGTTCAACTCGAGATGCCACATCTATAGTACAATCATCATCATCAAACACAGCATTTGATTCCCAATGAATGCCATCAGCCAACAATCCGCGAGGAGTCTTGTGCGGGCAAGCAGTTTGAATGTGGCTTGCCTCACCACAAGAAAAACATCGGAGTGAATTGGGTCGCGCAGATCGACGCAAACCCTGCTCATCCGTTACAGCACCACCTAGTGGTTGGCGAGAGCAGAGGATTCACCTCCTTCTTTCGTGGATGATAAAGGTGGATCTTCCGAACCGAGAGTGGTGGAAGCTTTGGATTTCAACGAACCCGACACCCACGAAGATCCTGAACAAAATTGTCCCTCAAACGCTGCAGCACGTCGGTGAGCTTCTGCGATCCTTGAGGGATAAAATTGTGTCATTGCGGTATGAAGTTGTGGACGAAGACCTCCAATGAAACGAGAAACAAGCTGAACCTCGCTGTCATTAATGTCATTACGAGCCAAGAGCATCGGGAATTCTTCAGCGTACTCCTCCACCGATCGTGTCCCCTGTTTCAAGTTCTGAAGTCGGGTATACAGAGTACGGTCGTAGTTGAACGGCAGAAAAGTCGCTTTGAGGTGTTTCTGCATCTTCTCACACGAAGTAATCTTACTTTTTCCGCTGCGTGCTCGCGTGGACTTTAGTTGCATCCACCAAGCTGCAGCTTTTCCCCTAAATTTTGTTGCGACCAACGCAACTTGTCGATTTGCCGGAAAATATTTGAAATCCAAGGTTTCATTGACAGCTGCAATCCAATCGAACAAATCATCGCCTTTCAATGTACCGTGGTATTCAGGTAGGTCCAATTTGAAACCAGCTTCCCAGCGGCGGTCCGCAGACTGATCAACCCTCTCTGCACGACGCCTTCGAGCGAACGGGTTATGATCAAGCTCCTCATCCTCATCGTCAGTCTCCTCTCGAAACCGATCCTGATTGGCAAGAAGAGTCTCCGTGAGTTCCTGAATGGAGTTGGTGATGGTTGTTTGGATGTTCTCCTGCATCGCCAACAGGGTTGCACGAAGCTCAGCCCAATCGTCAGGTTGTTGATTAGCACGACGTGGAGGCATGACAGCGCTGTCTCTGATACCAAAACTGGCGTAGCGTAAGCGTAACAAAGATTCTTGACGTAGATTCTGCGAATACCCGCTCAAGAAACTCTTCTCAATTAAAGATCTCTCTCGTGAGACTTTGAATCAAGGAAATAAGAAGCAATAATGCTCTGAATAATACTTTATAAAACTGATGTCGAATTACAGAGCTTATGATAAGCTTTTATACTAGTAAAGATTAATGAAATCCTAATAACGTAAAGATGAGATAAAGACGAATAAAAAGATAAAGCCACGAAAACCAGAAAGATAAAGCCTAGCAAATTTAGAGATAAATATGAGGAAAATACGATGCATAAGATACGCTGCATCAGGAGGACTCTCCGTCCAAACATCCACTAAAGAAGAAAAGCATCGTACAAGGTTTGCGGAATTACAGATGTAATCAAGAACCCTAGAGATCTCTTGATCGACTTAGAAATCTAAAAGAGAAGAAGAAGGTATACAACTCTTTCAGAATCTCTCTTTCTCTCTTTGTTTCGATCTCACAATCTCTCTCGTTCTGTTGCAAGTGAAAGTGATGAAGAAGATGATCTGAGTCAGCTCCGTTTAAATCACCCGCGATTTACAATTTGGGTCACTCGATGATCAGGCCCAACTCCAGGTAAGCCCAAAAGAAGCCCAACATGTGAGGACTGGACCAACACGTGACAAGAGTCAACCGTGTTTTCCACAAGCAGCCGGCGCATAGAGAATCAACCTTTGCAAAAAAAGTGTTCTGGGAGAACAAAGACAGCACTCCAGAAATTCACTATTCCATAAATCACCAAGGAGATCAACCGAATCTTAACTGAAAAGGAAAAGAACTTGGTAGTCCAAGACTGGAGCTTGCCCGTAATCTTCTCCAGGAAATGTTGCAGAGTTGATGTTGTGATCCTCCTAAGGTTAAGGACAAGTACATCAATGAAGTCCACATGGGGTTCTAAAAAAAAATTTAATACTTTTTTTTTCAAAATCGGAAAAAAAAAATAGACCAATCACGGGTCGCCACGTGGCGAATCCGAGGAGAAAGGGTTCGAAAACTAGAGTTTTAATGTGACTAAAATATCTTTAATGAAATACTTTATTATGTCCATAACGGCATTGATATTTGTTGTTTTTCTATATCAAGGTGAAGCATTTTGCATTTTTTACTTCACTTCATATTGTAGATTAAAATTAATTAAAACTGGCAATATATGTAAATTAATACAAACTAGATTCTGGACTGCTAATTTATAAGTTTAGTTTAATATATGAAGTATTAAAGTATTATATAAGTTAAGTTCAGATTTAAAGTCTTAAATTATGAATATTAAGAAAAATGGGAAAGGAGTATATTATTCATTTATTGATTTAGAAATATGTATAGGATTTATAAATCTAAACAAAATATTCTGATTTCCAAATCTAATAATAAGTTTGGACAAATCCGAGGGTTTTACGTCGGATTTTAGTCTTTGTATTTTTAACAAACAAATCCACTCAAATCCACTCAAATTCATTATAAAATTAAATCCACTAATAAATCCGTATGATTGAATAACACATGATTTGAGTTAGGATTTATAAATCATAAAACCAATAACACATGATTTGAATTAGGATTTATAAATTATAAAACCAATAACACTGGATTTCATTCAGATTCTCAGATCCATTAAAGTACATAAACCAATAACCCCACTTAAATTAAAAATTAGGAGAGAACTCTCTTTGTCAAAGGCACTGTCCAAAAAGCCCTTATATTTAACCAAGGTTCAAGATTTCGCTACGCGCTATACGTACGCTTGACAGGAGCCTAGCGAGTTACCAATTACTCGGGGATTATTCGGGGATTATTCGGGGAGTAATTTTAAAATATTTTATCATAATTTTGTTTATAAATTTGTTTTGGTAAATAATATTGATAGAATAACATGATTTAATGGTTAGAAAATTATTAAAAAATTATGAGATAAGTGTTCGAGTGGTTTTTTTTTTTTCTACCACTCTAACTATTTCACCTTCATCTTTTACACATTTTTAGTCAATTTTTCTTTTTATTTTGTTATTTAAAATAAAACATAACAAATTTGTCAAATTATTATCGATTTAAGTGATCTAGATTGACTTAGTTGTCATATTTATACATAGTTTTTTCCCAATTATATGGTTTAGACGGAGAAAACACGAATCACTGTATAATATAGCCGTATAACTCAACTCGTTACGCTCCACCACTGACTAGCGTATTCTCAGACGTATACTCGGCTAGGCGGGCGAGTTTTCGAACAAGGTATTTAACTATAGAGCTTAACCTTTTGGTTTATTTCCAGAAATTTCTCATCGCTTCTTCCTCGTTCTTTCTTTCTTATCTAGGGTTGTTGTTAAATCCATTAATTCTCTCTTTCCTTTGGTCTCATCGTACACTAAAATCTGGCGACGGAGGTAAAGGCTAAAACTTCTTCTTTGATCCTCAATTTTTCTTGGTATATACTTGAAACGAGTACGTTCTCAAGTCTCAACATCGCTAGGGTTGGTTTCTCTGGCCTTGAGTTGGTGTTTTACAATGGATAGGATCAATCTGTTGCCAGAGCCGGTCCTGAAAATTGTTGGGCCGCAAGCCCAAAATCATTTTGGGGCTGAAAACTTAATTAACTAAAAGAAAAAATAAATAAAACACAAAACCATGCAGAATTAGAGTAGAACCCACGACCTCTAGCTCTAGACATGAGAACATAACCAACTTAGCTAAAGAGTATATCTTGAAAATTGTGGCCGAAACTTTAGTTATTATTTTAAGGCCGCAAGCCCATGCTTCCTCTGCTTCCCCTCAGGGCCGGCTTCTGTCTGTTGCCAGATGATTTGTTGATGAAGATACTGTATTTGGTTCCATCGAAAGATGCAGTGACCTCTAGCCTTTTGTCAAAACGTTGTTCTCTTTGGAAACTGATGCCAAAGCTTTGTTTTCGCGCTCCATCTTCAAACAGTAGTGAGCATTGGAGAGCTTCACGTTTTGTTGACAAGTTTTTGCTACTACTCAAGGCTCCTGTCCTAGAAACACTGGATCTCACATATAGTCAAAATTGGCATCCTATGGATATTAGAACATGGATTAGTGTTGCAATATCTCGTGGTGTGCGTGGGCTTCAGGTGATCCACCAATACAAAGAATTTACAAGTCTCATACAATTGCCTCGGTGTCTGTACACATGTGAAACCCTTGTGGCTTTAACCCTAACACAAGCGTCCATTGTTGATGTTCCTATGACAACTTGTCTCCGGTCACTCAAGACTTTATTCCTTGAAGCTGTGAGCTTCTCAACTGACGAAAACGTTTGTAGGCTTTTATCTGGTTGTCCTGTCCTTGAAAGACTGGGTGTGAGTAGAAGGGGCAATGACAATGTGAAAACTTTCACAATCATGGTTCCTTCATTGTTGAGATTAAAAGTTGTGGACGAACGTGGGTGTCAAGTTTCAGGAGATGATGTTGGCGGCTATGTGATCGAAGGTCCTTGTTTAAAGTCGTTGACGATTGTTAACCGGTGTAAGTCGCCTTTATCATTGGTAAAAATGCCCAATCTCTTGAAGGCAGAAATCGGGCTTGCATATTGTGACTCTACCAAGTTTATGGAATGTCTTACCTCAGCCAAACACCTTGACTTGTGTGTAAATCCACCAGTACGTAGACTCATATCCTAAATGCGTTTTCCATCACCTCGTGTCTCTAACACTCCATGCATGCTCTTTGGATTGGTGCCGTCTCGTGCTCGGAAACACCCCTATACTCCGAGTTCTCAGTTTCAAACGTCAAGTAAAGTTGCTTCCACCCCGAGAAGATCAGTGGGAGCAAGTTGCTCAATTACCCGTAGGGTACCCGAAACCCTGATACAATTCTAAACGCAAAACCTGCCCATTTAATATAAAAAAAACTCGCGGGTTTTATATGGGCGGGTTTTGTTATACTCGGGTTTAGTTCGGGCTACCCTAACAGGTTTTGGGTACCCGCTGGGTTTTTCGTTATTTTTATTTTATATGATAACTTTTAATATATTTATATATTGAGAAATTTTGATTTAATATTCCTAATAATTTACAATTAACTCATTTTTTAAAAAGTTTGAAAATTTAAAAATGGACTTAAAAAATCTAAAAATATTATATACAATAATATTATTAATCACACATGAATTTAAAAACATAATCAAAAATATAGTAAAAATATGTTTGAAAGCATAGTTAATATATGTTAAGATGCAAAATATATGTATACTTATAATTGTGATATGCCAAGATATATAAATGTTAGTTTTTAAAATTTTGATCATATACTAGTTTTCAATATATATATATTTTAAATATTAAACCCACTTTCTCAGTTGAATTTAAAATTTTAAATTTGATTATGCTAGATTTGGTTATTATGTAAACAATCTTAACTTAATTCTATTATATTTAGTTTTAAACAATTTGTGTGTGACACTATTTTGAAATGTTTGATTTTGTTCTCATTTTTCTTATTTTATATAGTTGTTATGTTTTTTTACCATAATTATTTTAATTAAAATTATAAATCAATTTCTAGATGAAAAATGACAATTAATTATCCTATTTTTACAATGTGTTCTTTGAATTCAAAGAAATATAAAAAAATTGACATAAATTTGTAAAATATAACATAAATTTTTAAAATATGTTATAAATTCATATGCTATATTTCTCTTTGTTAATATTAAATTTCAATAGAAAATTTATATTATATAAATTTTCAAATAATAGTTTGAGTAATATTAATTTTATATAATATTAATTTTATATGAAATTAAACATAAGGTATATTTAAAAATTCTAAAACTAAATAATGTATTTATTGTAAAAATAAAAAATTAGTTAAATAATTATTTTAAAAACACATCTTAATTAGAATGGATATTTAAAAAATAAAAGTAAGTATAGATGTTTTTTTATGCAAAATACAAAGAAATAACAAAAAAGAATAAAACAAGCCGGGTACCCATGGGTAACCCTAAATTTCGCGGGTTCATTTCGGGTTACCTTTAAGGGTCGGGTTTTTCGCGGGTTTTATAATTTAGGGTAATTATTGGGCGGGTTCATTCCGGTTCAGGTTGGATTGGGTTTTTTTACACATGGCAACACCCCTAGGAGCAACCGAGTTATGTTCCTCAATGTTTGATTTCGAGTCTCGAAAGTTCGAAACTGTTGAGTGGACTGATTATGAAGGAACAAAAGCACAGCAAAAAGCGGTGATATATTTTTTAGAGAACACTAGACAGCTAAAGACAATGGCTATTAGATCCTTAACATCCACCAAACTTGAAGAGAAACACAGGATGCTGCAAGAGTTAGCCTCTGCACAGAGGAGTTGTTGCAAATGTCAGCTTTCGTTCACATAAATTGTTAGTTTATTTATATAACTAGTTGTTTTTTTTTCTCATCGTTAGTAGTTATTATAATGCTTTGATTTTTGATAACTTAGGAAATTTTAACAAACACTGAAGTGAAAGGGGTTTGTTATAATCAAAGTGACTTGTCTGATTCATATTATTCCTCAAGATTTAGTGTCATTGTTTTTTGGTGTCTATAGCTATTTTGTGTGGTTATGATCATGAGCAACTCTGTTTTATGTGATAAAAAATATCATAAAAATTAGTGGTTAAGCAGATTTATGGGAAAGTAAGGCTGAATATTGAGAAGAGGACTGCACAATTCCTAAAGCAAGCCAAAAAAGGGCGACGCAAATTTGATGTTTGTGACGTCCTTGGTTGGTTTAGTTTGGGTCCATATGAGGAAGGAACGTTCTCCAGCACAAAGAGAGTCCAAACTGATACGTGACAAGGAAGTTTAAGGGGTAGCGTCTGCATACTTTGTGGGGTTTTATCGTGTGATCATCGATAAGCATCTAATAACTGAGAAACACACATGAGGTTTCTTCTATGCCAAGTCAATGATATAATTATAACCACCATAGACTTGGTTAAGATCCTTAGCTATTAAACTAGTTCCTTAGCTATTTCAATACTATGATAGTCTGATACAGAACATTTCGTTACTTTGCATACGTCTATTAGTACAACAATGTTGATCAACTAACTGATCAATATACCAAGAAAAGAAGCAACACTTCAAATACTTGACAAAAAATTTGTTGGCTCAATCGAGATGCTATACGCAACTTGTGGTTTCTATAACTTCACCAACTCTGTTTAAGCCTAAAAGGATTCAGTATATACTTTCCTGTTTTCCATTTTTTCATGTTAGATTATGATGTATAACACAAACAACAATTTGCTGAAATAGAGACTAGTATATGTACGTTACTACAAGCACATGCTGTTTAGCAGATCTGAAGTAATCTTCCATTTCAGGCAAATGGTCCCAAAACATGTTTTACATTGAGTTCACCAGAAAAAGAAAGAATGTTAACGCATAGCTCTTGAGAAGAAGCTTTGTGAAGAAAGTAAGAAAAAAAAAGAAGAAGACAACTTTAAAACAGACCCAATCAGAAGTAGACCTTGATCATAAAAAATACTCCCATAATCGACTCAGTTATACATAACTACAGAGTATAAACAATAAAAGTCAAATCTCTTTGCTTACTGATGAAATCAGTTCTAAGACAGGATCAGAGAAGACCCAAACCTGTATTATAAATTTATAACATTTTAATTTTCTTTATTTATATGTTTAATGTATAAAAATGCTATAAATCATGTTCAGCGGGGATTAGAACCTAGTTGTGCTTAAATAACAAACAACAAAGGTAAAAAAGGAGAGAGGTAAATAAATGAAAGTTATCTAATTGATTCATTAATCTTCAGCCAAACCGCATACACCCTTATAGGATAAGAGATAAAAGTTCAGATTTCCAATACAGACTTATAATCTAATCTTCATCTTAATTCATACAAAGTTTGGAAAGAAAATATCCCAAGATAAAGCCTACAATCCCTAAAATAAACCAGAAGCCGCCCTCGATTATGGTGTTATTAGTGATATTTATATCATCTTTTGGATGAGGAGCCGCAGGAGGGGTACGCGTAGCCGCAGGAGGGGTACACGCAGGAGGGGTAAGTGCAGAAACTGCAGAAGTGGTAAGAGCAGGGGCTGCAGGAGTGGTAAGCGCAGGAGCCACCGGAGCGGGAAAAATCTTGTATGACAGAGCGGCAGAGTGAAAGACGGAAGTAGCAAGGATGAACATAACCAGAAATCGAACCGCCATCTCAACGGAAAAAAAAAAAAAAGATTAGGTTAAAAATCATAAACAAGAAAAAGATTAAAAACATTAAAAACTTGTAAACATATAATATATATAGAATTACAGAGAATTAACAAAAACATACCTTGCACAAGTGATTAACGGAATTGCAGAGAATTATTACTGATCAATTATATAATCGACTATGATGCAAAAGCTAAAGACTTCAAGAGGGGGAAAGCAAACCCGTGAAGAGATGAAGGAATGAAAAGTTTGTGAATTGTGATCATAAATCTAAAACTTAGACTCCTTAATTATATAACCAAGTTTTTTCTATTTTTCATTGACTTTGGTTTCCTTTTCACAAACAGTTTGCCAATTGTGTAAAATAGAAACTTTGTTTATGTGACAAAAAGAAAGTAAAGAAAACAAAAAAGGAAACGTTTCTATTTGCCGCCATTAGCAACCACACATCAGAAGGGAAAATTGCTAACGAATAATTGGAAAAAAGATTAAAATCAGATCTTAGGAGCACAAAAAAAAATAAAGGGTTGTGATTTGGTAAATAAGAGTACTTAATGGAGGAAGCCGTGGTTTGTCAGCTTGAAAATTGATAAGAGGACTGCACAATTCCTAAAGTAAGCCAAAAAAGGGCGACGCAAATTTGATGTTTGTGACCTTGGTTGGTTTAGTTTTGTCCATATGAGGAAGGAACGTCCTCTAGCACAAAGAGAGTCCAAACTGATAATTGACAAGGAAATTTAAGGGATAGCGTCTGCATATTTTGTGGGGTTTCATCGTGTGATCATTAATAAGCATCTTATAACAGAGAAACACACATGAGGTTTCTTCTATGCCAAGTCAATGATATAAATATAACCACCATAGACTTGGATAAGATACACTATACGGTGATTATTATTGTTGTTTTGCAGTGCTTGCTTATCAACAAAGGAACTCTTTCTAATCGAGAAACAAAATGTGTTCAATTAACCATTGCTCTATTGGAACCATTTTAGATTTGATATCGTAATTGTCACTTCCTTAAAGTCTTGCTTATAATAATATGTAGTTAATTTAGTTACTATTATGTTTTTTTCTTCACACAAGACTATGTGTTATTAAGTAAATTTTTTTAAACACTAAAACTATTAACTAAGAAGAAGAAAAACACGTTTCCACGCTGTTGCCTTCGCTTTATTAGCGAAGAGTTTGGTGCCAAAGCTTTTGTTGGAAGACCTCCACATATCTCACTTGCTTTCAGTGATTTTGTGGCAGAATGTTTATTGCGGAAGAGTTCACTTGGTTCTGGTTCGGTATTTGATTTGTCAATGTTTTCAGCAGTTTGGGGCTCTGTTGCCTCTGCTTTGGAAGCCGATACCCAGCATATTATCTCCGTGTCAGTTGCAGTATCCATTCTATCCTTTGGAGCATCTCTTCTACCAGCTATCTTTTATACCATCACTTCACTTGTTTACAATTTTGGCTGTGAGATTAGAGGACGTCTCTATGTCTTTGTTTGTTTAAGTGTAATATTGGCTCTTAGTAGTTGCTCTTTTGGTTTATTTGTAAACATTTTCTCCATTATTGGAGAGTAAGCTTATCTATAAAAACCAATCTTGACAAAAAAAAAGAAGAAAAACACGATAAAACATTGAAACACATTTTCATAGTACAAGGGAATTTCTTTAATGCTGACATATAGTACCTAAACTTTTGGCATGTGTCCTTGTTCTATATCACACATCTCTCCTCCATTCAATTTTAACATTTAACAAAAAATTAATTTATTTTATATAATAAAAAATAAAAATATTTATAATACATACTTTTTAATGTTTTATGGTTTACTAGCAGGTGATCCACGCTTCGCGCAGTATTTTGTATTATTGTAAATATATGTTAGTAGAAAAATCTACACGATTGCAAAATTTTTACTAAAATTTTGTATTTCACAATATATTCTTAATTTATAGTTAATAAAATAATATTTCAAAAATTGAATATTGTATGTATTTAATAAAATAAATAATTCTGTAACAGAATGCATGTATATTTTATCATCAGTTGATATATATATATATATATATATATATATATATATATGTATTTGATAAAATAAATTTATAACGCCCCAACCGCCCCTACCAGTGAGCCTACATGTCCTCTTATTAAATCCATTGGGTCTCTCACTTGGCCCACATGTCCTTTCATTAGGCCCAATGGGTCCACCCCTGTCCGACGGTCGGTGCGTTACCCGGGAGGCTCGAAAGTCATGATATATTGTCCCTGCAATCACCACATGACCGTTCCTCGTGTTTTTTTCCTAACTCACACGGTACCGCGAATAACTTCCCTGTAGGTCACCCATCATTTGACTACTCCAGCCCAAGCACGCTTAATTCTGGAGTTCTCTCTCGATGTGCAACCGAAAAGGTAAGTGCACTTTGATGACATAGGTAGCCAAATCAATTCATTTCTCCCACATATGTTTACATATATACCAGAAATTGGGATGTTACAATTCACCCCCACTCAGAGTGCATCGTCCTCGTTGCACACCACAACCAGTCCCAAAACGCCTCCCAGGTCAGCACCGAAATGGCTAACCAGCTTTGATACCACTTATAACGTCCCAACCGCCCCTACCAGTGAGCCTACATGTCCTCTCATTAGGCCATTGGGCCTCTCACTAGACCCACATGTCCTCTCATTAGGTCCATTGGGCCTCTCATTAGGCTCACATGTCCTCTCATTAGGCCCATTGGGCCCAACCCTGTCTGACGGTCGGTGCGTTATCCGGGAGGCTCGAAAGTCATAATATACTGTCCCTGCAATCACCACATGATCGTTCTCCGTGTTTTTTCTAACTCACACGGTACCGCGAACGACTTCCCGGTAGGTCACCTATCTTTTGACTACTCCAGCTCAAGCACGCTTAACTCTGGAATTCTCTCTGGATGTGCAACCGAAAAGGTAAGTGCACTTTGATGAGATAGGTAGCCAAGTCAATTCATTTAACCTCTCCCACATATGTTTCCATATATACCAGAAATCGGGATGTTACAAAATTATTCTGTAAAATAATACATATATATATTATCATCAGTTGATATCTAGGTGAGTACTTGCCGATTTTCTTTTATATAACTGATCACTCGTGCAATTTTCACTTTAGGTAGAAAATAAAATTTTTGAGAAGGCCATCTCTAAAAGTTTTGTCATTCTTTCCGGACAAAAACAAGATTAAAGTTGTCATAGATACTAATTAATTATTCTATTAGAAGCTAAACCACTAGTCTAAGAATATATTATGCATTGTAGATAACTAGTAGAGCTGCAAACACCGTACACGCGTGGGGTGGAGTTTCATTGATTATATATTTATTGTTTTCGTATTATATTTATTTTCAATAAAATTAAAGCAAATTCATAATATTTATGTATTTATTTGTCCGTTGTATTATATTTTAAGAATTGAGAAATAATTATTATATATGTACTAGCTGAATATCCGCGCTACGCGCGGATAATTTTTATTCTTAAATTTGTAAAATTGGAAGAAATTTTTCATTGTTAAGTAACATGCCCAATACATGGAGAACAATTTAAATTATTTTCAGAAATTATATCTATATTTTTTATATAATTTAAAAATTAAATAAAATCAATACTTATAATTATGTTAAATTTGTATATATTATTTATTTTTTTTCCATAGAAAGTTTATTTATTTGCTTATAAAAATTATAACAGAAGCTTTAAATGCCATAACACAAATTAGGTTTGTTCGAATAATATTGTTTGATTCTAGGTGAATACTCATGCCAGACACAGTTTTTCTAATTTTATTTGGCTAATTACCTATGACCGTTTTTTTATTTTTTAAAAATATTTGGCTAAATGTTTACATTGTTCAAATTATAAACATTTAAAAAAGGAGATATAAAATCCTTCACTTCTTAAAAAGCTGGGGGAGATAACTGTTGGTCCTGAAATTCTAAACTGCCGTAGAAGTTCAGTTTCCGTAGCATCAAATTGTTTCTGCAAGGTTATGCGAAATATAATTCAAATCATTGCAATCCGCCATATATCATCAGCACATTACACAACTAATCCATACTAAATAATTGGTATAAATTCGAGAAGCCTCTTGCATAAAATCACAAGAATGTTGTCAGCCAATATCTGGAAATTGTTCTACATAGAAAAACTATGTCATGAACAAAAATTTGGAAATCTGAGAGGGAGGTAGCAACTAAAAACAATATGCAGAGACCATTCTCTAATCCAAGAACAGAGGAACGAAACAGAAGTTCACTGCTCAAAATCCTTTTAGTCAAACAAGTTCTCCACACACTAATCACCAAATGAAACAAATGCATTTAAAATAGTAATTCCTACATATAATAACGAAAACGATGTTGTGCAATTTTGTTCCTAATGTTCCCGTAAATTCACATCAAGAGCATAACCAAGATTTGCTTCAGTCTGCTTGTTAAAAGCTACGAGGTTAAAAGAATATTTCAGTTAATCCGGAGAAGAAAGAAGAGGTGCAATATAATATAATTTGTTTTTTTTTTAAAGTGCTAAAAGACTACTTGCAATGGGATCGGTTAGGGTATCAGCAACGCAAGGATCGATCCCTCAGGAAGAGGTTTAAGGATTGAATCCTTGCTGACATGGCAGGATTCAATTGGTTCACCTCTATTAAAAAAAAAAAAAAAAAAAAATTGGGTAAGGATCCCATATGGGTATCAGCGTTGAAGTTGCACTAACATCTTCTTCATTAAGCTTTCTCCGCTTTGTTATCTTTATTCATTCAGTATCTCTTCCACCAGATATTGCCCTTCTCATCTACATTGGGAAACTAATTCATTAAAGTATGACTTTGAGACAACATTGAGTTTAGAAAAATTCAAAAATTTGTGGCATTGGTATAACGAAGTGTTTTAAGAAAGCAACATTGATCTTGAGTTCTTGACATCTACAACGACCAGGTACAGTTTCAATAAGCATAGACTACTTAAAAGCAGTGACCTAGTCAATAAGATCAGCTGCAAATCCACTACCTTTGGGAGGGTCTTTGTCATCATCCTTCAAGGGGAAATCTTGCACCTACAAACGTTAGCTCTTGTTGTTCCAGTTAATGTGGATGAGATTGGTGGTCTGCACTAACACTCACTCGTACAGGATAATCAAGAAATACAGCCTTGAATAGCTTGTTCAAAATAAAATAGGTCATTGAGGCTTATGAAGAATTCAATGAGTTCGCTTCTTCCTCTGTCCAATTAAAAAAAAAAATGAGTCGAGATTTAGAACGACCATTGAATCATGATCAATTAGAAATAATTAGCAAACCTTCACAGCAAACATGAGAATATAGGGTTGCCGATCGTTACTTTGTCCATGAATTGACAGCTGTGTTAGCAAACTCACTTAGTTAGTGGGACTTAAAGATGAACTAAGAGAAAATTAGAACAAACTAAAAGCAGCTCTATTGGATTCCGCAGAAGCTCTGTAGCCACCACCAGTATCACTCATAAAAATGAACACTTTCTTCGGCTGATCAGCTTCGACGCCATTGAACGGCAACCCCTCCTCACCCGAAGCCCCAGCAGCACCATTTTCCCTCACACCGTTCTCGTCGCTCGAAACCCCAACTCTCCAACGGAGGCGAAAATGGATAGTAACCACATTTTCAAAACCAAGACGACAACGCCAGATTTTGATCGCGCCTCCAAACGGCTTGATTTTGATCCATTGTACCCAAACCCAGAAGATCTTAGGGAGGCCCTTGTTTTTTTTTTAACATAAAGAAAAAAAAAACGATGTAAGAAGAAGAGATTGAGTCTATGAGCTAATTAAATCAGGAGAAATAGATTCTTCATCGTTATCGTTAAAGAAATCAGGGAAGAGTAGTCGATTGCTTCGGAGGATGAAGAATTGAAGAATTGAAGTGCTGACGTGTCGAGCTCTAAGCTGCTTATGTGGCAAGCCAAGAGAGAGTCCATCAACTTTCATATAGTAGACTAGATGATATCCCGCGCGTAGCGCGGTGAATGGTTATGAAATTTTTGTTCTTGACAGGAGATTTTTTTGATTGGTTATTTATGTTGGATCCTAGTTAGTTTTTACTATATTTATTTTAAGTTTTTTGTCACGAAATTTATTCTATGGTATTTATAATTAATTATATAACTGAAAAAACTATTTTAACTTATTTTTTTACTAATCTAATATTAAAATATTCTTTTCATTGATAGAAATTTATAGATAATTTTTTTTATCATATGTATATTTCTATTAACAATATAATTTGAAATTTAGAAAATTTCTTTATATCTTTTTAATAAATAATATTGTTTTAAAAATTTTGCTTACAATATCATTAGTACATAGTTGTTCTAAACACTTTTTTTTGTGCATGGTTGTTACAATATCGTTGCTATGTATAGTTTGTTTTTCTCTCTCTTTTTTATACATAATTGTTACAATATCATTGCTATACATGGTTTGTTCTAAACAATATCATCTTTTTTTACAATAAGTTCTTCTAAACACTTATTGTAAATCTAATATAAAAAAATTGGTATAAGTCGTTTGTATGACAATATATGAGTCTTTGTTAGTTTTTTGCTCGTATCTGTCTGACAGACGACCCAGTTTTTTTTTTTTTTTTTGTCAAACAGACGACCCAGTTAGACATATCCTTTGTCACTTGACAATTTTGAGTTTTTTCCATAATCAATCTTTTTTTGCATGTTATTTATTCATTTTCGATATACTCATATTTTCTTCACCATTTGTCGTGAAGAGAACGAAACTAAATCCATGGAATAACTCTTTAAACTCTGAAATGAAAATTTCTCTTGTCATCATCAATGGTTCAACCTGTAATTCTATTATTCATCACTCTATGTGTCTCTTTCCTATTTACAAACCAAATCTCAAAAAGAGAAAGAAACAGAACAAATTTCTCTCTATTTTTCTATGAGAGCTTCCATGTCTGAAACTGAAACCAAAAACGAAAAAGCTTAACTCTTTCGCTCAATTTTCCTTTTTCTTTCAAACCCATGAAATTTTCTCATGCAAATATGAATTGGGTTTTCCCCGAAATCTAAACAACTCAGAATGTACTCTCTCTTTCATCACTTCCACGAGCACCACCATTCTCGTAAAGTAGTTGTTTTTTTCTTGGTTACATGTTCGTTAATTGTTTGCAGTTGCGCAGCTGACTTTGACATTTTCTTCAATGCCTGCAAAAGGCAATCCATAGATAAAACGAAAACATTGATGGTACACACGTATTAAGCTCATATAATGAAAGTATAAAGCTGCTGTAATACTATGAAAGCAAAAAATGTGTATGAACGAAACTCACAGAGCGTTAGAGCAATAGACACTAAACCTCGTGAAATAATGATGTAGCTTAATTGGTAGAGAGTAGTATCAACAATGATCGAAGACCTGGAAATTTCTAACAGTTAACAATTTGGCAATCTTTGCATTCAACTGCATCGATAGTCTTTAGGAAAAAAAGAAAAGAAAATGAGTTTATCTATTGAAAACATGTTTTTTCTTGCATTACCTGAGCAATCTTGGCCTCCCATTGCCGCCGTTCCTCATCAAGAAGAGTGAACTCTTCTGGCTCTGGTCTTATGCGTTCCATTTGTGAATCTCTAGTACGAATAAAGGAGGACAGAAATGAGCAAAGAGAGCATCAAAACAGTACGCAGAAAGAAGAAGAATGCAAAAATGAACATACTTGTGTAGACCAAAGTTCAAAAGTGGGCTGATGAAAAACTCGGTTCGGTATGGTTCTGGTTGTAATAGATCATATAAATTGATTTTTTGTGGACATTCCACCATTTTTAATGTATGTTTCAGTTTGATATAAAGATTCATAACCAGAGCCGAAGTTGTATGATGATCTGGATTCTGCAATTACTCTTAAGCCTCAAATAATCTTGACCGTTGTGTTCTCTACAATTGTATTTTAAAATTGAAAGACCCAAAGGTCAAAAAATCAATCTGAAGAAGAAAATCGACATTGTTAAAAGTTCCCCCAAATTGAGAAAATAGGGGTTTATCGAAATCGACGGTAAGGAATAAAGAAGGTTTTTGAGGGATACATACTCGTTGAGGACGTCGAGATCGATAAGGATTCTGGTGTAAAGGTCGTAGACGGAGTCGAAAGTAGGGTTTTGGAGATCGGCATCCTTAACGGAAGCGATATTAGCCTCCGTGAGAACGGTGATGATGTTGCAGCGAGAGAACTTCGGGTAGTCGTACATAGACATCAATTTCGCTTTGGTCGGGTTCGATTGCTTCTGGTTCGAGAAGTGGTGGGTTTTATAGTGACGAATGAATGGGGATTTAGTGGCCATTGGAATCAATTAATTGCAAAGGTTGAGTGGACAATTATAATGAGGAAGCGTTGAGGGTGTGATACGAATCACCATTGATTGGGAAATAATGGTGAGGAAGCGTTGAGGGTGTGATACGAAGCGATTTGTTTACCCAGATTTGCATCTGTAACTGAAGTGGGAGACGACGGGAAGGTTGAAGAAAAAGAAGATAGGTTTTTGATTCTAAAACTCGTCGATGGGCCAGATACAGGTTTGGGCTTAAGTTTTGTTTAGACATGTTTTTTTGGTGCACAGACAAAATATTTAAAATCGATTTTTTTTTTAAAAAAAAATTAAATTTAGTCGATGCTGACGTGGCAACGCGAGAAAGGAGCAGGAGAAGCCTACGTGGTGGCCTCAGAGGCCCCAAAAAGCTGCTTTTAAGTTATTATAAATTCCTCAACCCCTCTAATTAAACATAATAGTTGTGAAAAGAAAAACAAAATGTTTAACGAATAAATGAAAACAGTCTGTTTATGGTTTTTTAGAAGAGATGAGATTGCAAATAGTTGATTCGTTATTTTTGTCTTATGTTGAGCTATTGTCTTTTGTTCTATTGAGGTTCATGTGTGAAGTGTGTAATTTATCAGTAAAACCCATATATGTTTTATGTTCCTTACCTTTAAACTTTTTTTTATTGTAATTTAATAACTTTTTATTTTCTTTTGTCCTTTTATACTCATTGGTTACGCTTCATTCATCCGTGTTGATAGTTCATTCTCTTCTTCATTATAAAAATATAAAAAAACAGAATGTGAAATTTGTTTACTAATGGGCTTCATTAAATACTTTTTTTTAAATACATTTCAGTGTAATGACAAGGGAAGGAAAACAAAAGAAAAACATAATTGTGAAATAGGCTTTGTAAAGTATTGGTTTGAGATATAGAGATTATTATAACAGAAAGACAGTGTCAGTCCTACGTTAAAGCCCATGCGCCAAATATAATAACTATTATAGGGGTAACAATTTCAGTTAAATTCTTTAGTGCAGTGGTTAGAACTCTTCCCAAATGTCTTGGAAGTGAGTGGTTCGAAGTCTCTTTCTCCCAAATAAAGAGCATCCTTTTAATTATGTTTTATGTGTCACAAGTATTTGGGAGGAGGTGGCACAACCAGAAGAAAGAAAGTTGATAAATTATATATAAGATATTGCCGAAATTATTAACAGAAAATTAAAAAAAAATTCCTTATATATGTCCACACAAAGCATTAAATTTGAAATTAGAGTAATATTTATTTTTGTTTTAGTTGTTGTTTCAGAGTTGGAGGGAGTTTTGAACCAAACCAGTTTGATGTATGGTTTTGCCAATTCCCATTCTCCACAGTGAGATGCGATTATTTGAACATTGCACGTAAAATAATCATTGCCTTTTGAAAAAAAAAATGTTTTAACTTTCTTGCAAATCTAAATCAATTCATGTTTAAGAATACCAAAAAGAGAACAAGCTTTAAAATAATTACATTTCAGCTATTGCCTATTGGCATTAATTTACACATTGTGTCTTCTCACGATATGTATTAAAGATGTGAGAGCGGTCCCACCAACAATGCTATTTTTCAAGAGGAGCACGATATGCTTTTCGTTTCTCTATAGTTTAACATATGAATATTGATATAAGCAGCGATGATGGATTAAAAACCGATGGGATTTGCCACTATAGGGGAGCACTTACTCTTTAGGACATAAAAGTATGTCACAACAAAATTTGTTAAAAAATCATATATATATTTTTTTTTTGGCAAACTTGTTTCATTAGCTTAAACTTGAAGGGTACAACTAAGAGAGGGAATTTTCTGTTCTCTCTGATGACAATAAAACTTAAAGACAGTAGGAACTAAATCACATAGGTTCTTTGTAGAGATTGACAGCGGATCCGAGAGCCAACTCAAATGCGTCGAAAGAAATTTTTCAGTAAAACCGGAAAGTCGAAACCTAGTCACTTTATGTTGTGACATTGAAAGCCAACCTTTATCGCCGGAAGTCGTCGCGAAAATGAGTCTGTTTGCATATTTCGGTCCATATAGGAATTTTACGCAAGATAGCAAAGCGATAAAACAATTGGAGTGATTTCCCGATATTACACCGGGAGGAAGGCAGTCTCGCGTAAAGAGGAAGAAGCATGGTGTGATGGCATAAGAGATACATTCTGTGAGAAGCAGAATTCTGCTAATCAGTTCATCAGGAGAGAAACAAGGTTCTTGTCTATTGGGAAACCTTGTCGGGGCGTTGTTGGCCGGCAAAAGCAGTTGTGAAGCTCCAGAACCGTAGCCAACAGTCGAGAGTAATGGCCTTTGATGCCTGAATATGAAGAATATGTTCAACAGAAGATTTGTGGCCTAAATCCAAACTTTGGTACAGAGTTGGGTTGCTTGGTTGACCCTCAAAACCCAAGTCCACGTATGATTTGATAGTCCAGGCCCAAAATGAGAAATGGGCTGTGGTGGCGGTGGACTACGATGCTGGGGGCTCGGGGAGCGGCTTTTTGGTCCGAGCACCGTTGGCCTGAGCGATGGAATGGTGGAGCGGTCTTGCCGGAAGTGGTGGAGAAGAGACGCCAAAGGGAAAGCTTGTTCAGATTCTCGCCGGAGTCCAGGGTAGTGCGGAGGGTGATGGAGCTGCAACAATCGGTCTTGAGCCTAAAGAGTGGAGGGAAGAGCAGGTGGTCATCGTAAAGTGCAGATCTGGTTGCTGCAGAGTGGACGTCGACGTAGCCACAAACGGAGGTTGAAACAGGGGAGGTTGGGAGATCTCGCCCCGCAGAGGGAGGCAAGTGGTGGTTCCGACGGTGAAGGAGTGTGTCACCAACGAAGAAGATAGATCTTGTTGACCAGAAATAAAGCGACGGTTGAGAGGCGAAACGAATGGTGGAGACCGGAGGTAAGGAGCCATGGTGGTTTGATGAGCTTGGAGGAGGATTGTGGCTTGAGATATAGAGAAGATAAGATCCTCAAACGCGGATACCTCTAACTCCCAAGCATCAAGGTTTGCCGCAGATGTCTGAGAAGGTAAAGCTCTTCGTGATTTCAATGGCATCAGTTGCAGATTCTCTGCCATGGAAGCTAGGATGCGAGTAGTGAAGCGAATAAGGAGAAGAAACAGAAGAAACAACGAAGAGGACAGCGTCGAGTTGAAAGGGAGTCGACGCCGGCGAGCAAAAGCTCCGCCAGCGCCGGACATAAAATGCGTTGAAGAAACCTCGAGCCCCGTGTCAGCAAATCATATCTTGTTTTGTATTTATGTATTTTATAGATAGAAATTTATATTGTTGAACTCATAAGAAATAACGGTGAAAAGACGTATGTATATGACGAAAAGATTTTTTTTCCTAGAATTACCTTGCTATCAAACATCTTGCTTTCTTTTATAATTCATTTTCAGCCATCTTGAAATGGACATATTTTTTGTCCACCTATAAAACAAATTAGAAGATCATATAATCTATAAGAAAGGAAACCTACGTATTGGTTTCTGATGTAGCGGAAGCTACCATAAACACAGCTCAACCAATAGATTCAAAGGAATCGATTGAGACCTGCCAGCTCAACCAAGGGATTCTCGGGAATCCTCGCTTGGGACCAGTTTCTTGAATCAATGAATTTAATGAAATCAATACAAGGGATATAGAATACTCTTCTCTCAAAAGCCAAAGCTCTTTTATTAAAAATCAACAACTCAATAATACAATAAGCTTAAACGGCTATTTATAATAAATCCCCAAAATTCTAGAATATTCCAATAATAATTCAAATAGAAATAATGCATATTTATCTAAATACAGAAAATATAGATATTTAAGATATTTGGACATATCTCGTTGCATCAAGTCTCGCCGGCCAAGAAAGATTCGTCCTCGAATCTCAGTAGGATTTTCACCAGATATGCTTTCTCAGGATCCATCACAGATTTCACAGAAACTTGATTCTTCACAAATTATTCAGAAACCTGATTTTCCATGAACTCAAAATTAAATCTGAATCAATCCAATTGCGCTGGAATTTTGCACACTTCAGATTTTCAAAATAGTCTTCTTTAAACATGAACTCGACAGCTATGATTTCATCTTCATAGATATCATAGATAGGATCACCATAGATCTCTCGATAGATCTCATGGTCTTCTCTCTCGACAAATAGACTTTAGCCCTCGAAAGTGTTGCGACTGCCAATCAACATGACATACAGAATCGGTCTTCGATTGAGAAATCAAAGAAACTTGTCTCTGATGCCAACTGATGTACCGGAAGCTACGATAAACACAACTCAACCAATAGATTCAAATGAATCTATTGGGAACTGCCAGCTCAACCAAGGGATTCTCGGGAATCCTCGCTTGGGACCTGCTTCTTGAATCAATGAATTTAATCAAATCAATACAAAGGATAGAGAATACTCTTCTCTCGAAAGCAAATACTCTTTTATTAAAAATCAACAACTCAATAATACAATAAGCTTAAACGGCTATTTATAATAAATTCACAATACCCTAGAATATTCCAATAAGAATTAAAAAGAAATAATGCATATTTATTTAAATACAGAAAATATAGATATTAAGATATTTGGAGATATCTGCATCAGTTTCACAACTTCATACCACAATACCACATCATTTTCTCATATGAGGATTAGCTTGCAGAGATCTTGCCTTTCGGCTTTTTTTGAATTTTTCTAATAGTAAATTAGCAGCATTAACTAATTGTCATGTTTTCACAATTTAGCTACTTCTTATAGTTTGCAAGAAAGAAGAAGAGAAGATTATACCTCAAAATAAAGATATAGTGTGCAACAATTGTTTTGTCCAAAAAAAAAAAAGTGTGCAAGAATTGTATCACAACTGACAACACTAAAGAAGAGATAGGACCTACTGTTTATCATTGACTGGTCTTGTAGGTTTTTCTCTTATACGTCACGGCAATTGTGAACCACAACATAAATATATGTTGTATTTTGTAGTGATCTTCTCCACCATGGAATAACTTATACTTGAATTCATTTTCATTCATCCTTTACTCTGAGCTAGCTCTTCTGAAACTAATTATGTATCATAATCCATCAGGAAGACTCTCCAACTTATTGAAAAACCATTCTCAAAAAAAAAAAAAAAAACTTATTGAAAAACAATTTAAGAAAAACTAATTCTAATAACCACTTTTTGGACCTTGGCTATTATAATAAACAAATATCACTCTGAGAAACATATGCCTGTAATAATAAACAAATAACCAAGTTTGAATATATCATACATTATTTATTTTATATTTTTCAGTCTGTGCAAAAATATGATTTTAACTTTGTTTTTTGTTTTGATACATTTTCAATATGATAGATAAATGACTAAGAGAAAAAAAGAAAAAAAATAATTGGGTTGAATCAGATTTTATATATCTCTGTCTAAGTAGACTTTTTGTTTGCTTTTCGCTTCTTAAAAAGTTTATATCTCATCATCCCGAAGATTTTATAGAACCAAAATATGCTCACGAGTTGTAATCCTGATCCCATAGCCTGTAAGAAAATAAAACAGCTTTAAATATCATATTCTAATTAAAAATCTGTGATCGATATAATGAACAAATATGGAGATTTTAATTTTAATTTAGAAAAGGTCTATTTTGGTTTGGAGAACAATATGTAGTTGTGTTTCACATGGTAATAAAAATAAGAGAGAAATTGCCGAAATCAAAACATGTAAGACCAAAACGACATAGGTCGTATATAAAATACTAAGATCACTTGTTGACAATAAAAGAAACAATAGTAATAAATGTCTTGGTTGGTAGTTGGGAAAGACAATAGAAAATACCTTGATGAAGATAGGATTATCAGCTGTTAGACTAACGTAAACGAGGAAAGGTCCACACACAATCCTCGCCAGTGTGAAGACAGTAGCAAAACACACCTATCATCAATTAATGTAATTATATGAATTACAAAGCAGGGCGGTGTGTAGGTTTTTTTTAGAAGCTTCATACAAAACAAAATAAAATAAATATAAATTTTATTTTAACAAAATATTTTTTAAAAAGACTGAAATGCTAATGAAACAAAGAACTAGATTTGCGGTTCACTGGACAAATCTTCAACTATAAACCGTACTTTTAATAATTGCAACTGAATGTTGCCTCCCATTCAAATCAAGACATAAATAAAAAAAGAATAATATATAATATATAAATAAATAAATTTTATGAATATAGACGATTTAAGTGATAATAAAAAATGAATGTCCAGTTATAAATATTCTTTCTATTTTATTTATTATTTCTCATAATTATGTAGAAGTCATATCTAACCAATTCTAACATGTATTCGATTTTCTGAAAGAACACAATCGTTTTGTTTGCAGTTAACTTTGAGGAAATTGAAAAAACCTTAAGTCCGAAATTTCTTGAGTAAACAAAAATTAAAGTACGAATTTTCCTAAAAAAATATATCTTTAATAATTTC
Organism: Isatis tinctoria; assembly: GCA_010577795.1. Classification (NCBI taxonomy): domain Eukaryota; kingdom Viridiplantae; phylum Streptophyta; class Magnoliopsida; order Brassicales; family Brassicaceae; genus Isatis; species Isatis tinctoria. The sequence continues at coordinate 33,332 of VHIU01000213.1, read as the reverse complement.
TGTCGTTTAGAAAGTGTTAGAACACTTAGTCAAAAAAAAAAAATGTTAGAACACAAAATTAAAAAGATTTCAAATATATATATATATATATATATATATATATTTATATATATACTCACATCGGCTGCTAGGTTGAGACTAGTGTCTCTGTATCCAATCTCTTTAATAATCTCCCTGAAATGGTAAAAAGGACTCGATATCTCTGCTATCCACAGTGTAGCCACGATCTCAGATCCAGACTTCAAATTTAGTATTATAACAAAATTAGTAATCCAAAATCTCATTAATCTGGTAGGTAACAATAAAAAGAAGAACAAAAGGAACTAAAATAAATACCTTTTGGTAAGCAAGTCCAGCTATAAAACCAAGAATGCTAACAAAATGATGCACCGCATTGTCAATGCTGATCACTTGATCGAACTGGCAACATATGAGATCGTAGATCATGTACGACAATGAAAACGCCATCGTGTCCATCTACACGTGCAAAACGAGTAATTATAATAATTAAATAGTAATTAAGAGAACTGATGCGACTAAGAAGGAAGAACCTGTTGGCGAGATGGCTTAGAAGCACGAGGACAAACAGGGCAAGACCAATCTTGAACAGAGAGAGTTGCTAAAGTGACAGCGACTGTCGCGTGAACCGTTGAGAGAAGACGGTTGCTGAAGTCGAAGGAGAAGCTTGAGAAGATTCTCCGGGTGAGGATGAAGGTCACACCCCATGAGATTACTCCAATAACTATTATCTTAATCACTCTTATTTGTTCTTCCTCCATGTTATCTACTTTCTTCCAATCAACTAATTTTTATATTGGTTAGTTTTGTAATGAGAAGGAAAGAGATAAAGAGAGGGAGAAGAAGGGTTTTGAGTGTTGTTAATAGGCTGACATTATTGGTTGTATGTTAGTTGGGAACTTGAGGATTCAATGTAGTGGATCCCAGAGACATTAAAACTTTTGGTGAAACTGATGTCATGATTCACCTAAAAAGATTCGATCCAAATATTTTGGAAGTGTTTCTTCTAGCTCCCAATCTGCCAAGTTATTTGATTAAATTGGTGATCATTTATTTTAGAGTAGGCATTATGTTCTTCAATTAAAAAAAAAAAAGCTGCTCTCTTTTTATTCTTTTTTTTTCTTGAAAAAAGATTTATAATTTTCTTTAATCAAACTATTAACTTCTCAGAATCCAAAATGATCTAATATGTGGTGACTACTTTTTCTTTATCCACACTTGTACGATTATATATGACTAAATTAATTACATGTGTATATGTCCAAAATGAATTAATCTATTTCTAGGACAATATAACACAATCAGATATTATATCTCTTTAAACTAAAATTTTCCTTTTATTAAGTATATATAAAAACTGATATCTAAAATTTATTGCATATACTAACTTTTTCCATGACCTTTTTAGTATATATGAATCATTCAACTTGATCATTTATACATCTAATCTAAAGAACAAAGAACTCTTCAAGACATATTGAAACTTTTTGCATATTTGTTTTTCACAATTGGTCGAATAATGACTAATTTTGTCCTCATCACTCTAATTATAATTATAACAACGATCAGTGCTTCTAACGAATTTTATGATACCCGTGATGCTGAAATAGATCGACTCTTGAAAAAACTCAACAAACCTGCTCTTAAATCAATCAAGGTTGATTAAATTTGTAGGTTTACAAGAAAATGGTAAAAAATTTTATTTTCTCTAACTTTAAATTCTTATTTGAATACATTTGATAATATTTATGTAGAGTCCAGATGGAGATATTATAGATTGTGTACACATGAAGAACCATCCAATCTATGACCATCCTTTATTCAAAAACTACACTATCCAGGTCCGTGAAATTTATTCCAAACAAAAATATTGTTATTATTGTTATTGTTCTAGCATAAAATTTTAAACTTTTGGTCAATAGTCTTTGTTATATCCAATACCATCATTTATAGTAGATTTATAAATTAAGGATATTTTTTTTCAAAAATAGCACTAGACTCAATTTTGGACCAATAACACTAAAACAAGACCCTTCTAAATCGTTGAACATTTGGATTATCATTTCTTATAATTAGTATATAATTTTTTTATGTAGTTGAAACCAAGTTCTTATCCAGAGAGTTGGAATAATGAATATTCAGATACCAAAAAACAGAATATGGTAATTCAGCTCTGGACAGTCAATGGAAAATGCCCAAAACACAGCATTCCAATCAGAAGAACAAGAAGAGAAGATATATTACGAGCAAAATCAATCAAAAGATACGGAAAAAAAAATCCCAACAGCATCCCTCAACTTAATGGAACATATTCAACTAATGACAACGCTTTCGAACATGAGGTGCATATATATACATATATCATTCAAAAAGCACTTAAAAAGCTATCATTTTCTTTATTCATATGTATATACATGTATGTTTTTGTAATTTTTATATGTATGTATCTGTATATATACAGTACGCCAAAATTATTGCAGAGGGAAAGTTTCATGGAGCCAGAGCGTTTATAAACTTGTGGAAGCCTTACGTACAACCAAATGAGTTTAGCCTAGCACAAATATGGGTTGTTGCTGGTAGTCATAATTATTCTGAACTTAACAGCATTGAAGCTGGTTGGCAGGTCTAAGTTTGTTCTTGTTGTTGCATCTTTATATATACGAAGCTATATATATATATATATGTCCTTAGAACTATAACTTATTTTTTTCTTTCTCTCTTTGCTACTAATTAGGTATACAGAGATATATATGGTGATGACAATCCTAGATTCTTTATTTACTGGACAGTGAGTTAATAACTATAGTTCTTTGATGATTTATTTTGTTATTACTACTTTTTAGATCAAGGTATGTATTTAGAAGAAATTTTGTGTTTGGTGTTATAACACTTAAACAGAGTGACGGATACAGGCATACAGGCTGCTACAATCTTTACTGTTCAGGTTTTGTTCCTGTCAACCAACATTTTGCCATAGGTGCAGCCATTCCAGCCATTTCCATTTTAGATGGTGATCAAAAAGTGCTTCTCACAACTATTTGGAAGGTTAACATAATTAGGGGCAATTTTCTTCATATCCTTCAACAAATTCTCTCTTATGGTATTTAAAACAAAGAATTGATATGTTATTAATATATAGGATCCCCATTCAAAGAATTGGTGGTTGAAATTAGGTAATGTAATTATCGGATATTGGCCTTCCACATTGTTCAATCATCTACAAAATAATGCGGACAAAGTTGCAAGGGGAGGTGAAATATTAAATAAGATGGATGGTTCACAACACACAACCACAAAAATGGGGAGTGGGCATTTTGCACAAGAAGGATGGCAAAAAGCTAGCTTTTTCAGAAATGTTGAGATAATTGATGAAGGTGAAATTGCAAGATCACCTTATGGTATATTCAGTTTATATTTTTATGTGACAAGAAAAAGTTGTTACGATATCAAGCATGGTATTGATAATTTATGGGGTTATTATTTCTATTACGGTGGTCCTGGTCGAAATCCTAATTGTATAAAATTATATATATATGTAAGTGGCGTATGAGTTATGAATATCATTTTATCACCATCAATAAATTATATTATATTATTATTATTATTAATATATTTTAGGATTATTTTAGAATTATTTGAGTGGGTAATTTTTTATGAATTTAAATCTAATTTACGAATTATGGAAACAAATGTATATGATAGTATTTTACGACTAATTTGAGTTATAATGTAACTACGAAATATGAATTTTTATATACTAAACAAATTAAACATGTGTGTTATGTCTGATGATGTTATGATAAGAGTTTGTGAAAACAGCCTAAAGATGCACTTAACAGGTTTAGTCAAGTGATTATGGAGAACAGTCAAAAATCTTTTGGAGATGATATATATCACAAACCTCTGTGTGTGTCAAGTTTTCCCATGGTCAGAGTCTTATCCAAACTCTGAGATCCGCTGTTAGCATCCTGAATTTTTATGGTTTTTGTTCAGCTTTCTTTCTAGAAGAACTGCTCTATCTTTCTCTTTGATGTATTGTTCTTGAAGGCAATCAAGTTTTTGCATAACAATATCATCCTTTTGTGATTATAGAAGAGCTTCAAAAGCCTTAGCTTCTCTGTCTTCCTCTTGTAAGAGATTCACTTCACCCTCAAGTCACAATTTTTCTTTGATCAGTTGGAGTTTGTTCTTACTCAATTGAACCCATCTGTCATAAAGCACTCTATATGGCTCTTTATGTTCGACCTCTTCATTGTCAGAATCAGATTAATCAACCATTAGAGTTTCATATATTGTTACCACAAAAACCATAAAGTTCAATATTTCCTTTTTTCCTCCTCTGAGTAGGACTCACTGAAGCTTAAAAAACCTTTTATCTTATTGTTATGCGGTCATTCAAGTTTAGTAAGACCAGATCCTCTGCATTCGAAGCACTTCAGTTGTTTTCATTTAGAGACCGTGTGAAGTGTTGTCGTTTTAGCCTTGGGCTCATGCATTCATATATCCAGAAATAACATTGGCACTGGGCCTTGGTGATTTGGATAAGACCCAAATAAGGGATAAGGTTTGTTACAACAAACTGAGTCCAGCTGATTAAGTGTGATCATCATCATCACTTGATCGAGTAACAGAAAACAGAGAGTGAGAGAGTTTCAGAGGAGAAACGAGAGAGAAAGAGTGATCGGAGAAAAGAAGGTTACACTTCAGGTGCTCTCCAGTGAAGGAGATCGATTGCTCGGTGCTGCTCGGTTGCATTTCAGCTGCCTCTTCTCTCGTTTGCGTTGTTGAAGGTTCATAAGCTTTGATCTCATGTACCTGAAATATAAAGAGCTTTGATTAGTTCTTGGTATAATCTGTGCCATTGTTGAATAGTGGAAGCATGAAGGTTTAGTTCCTTCTCCAGATGTACCGAAAGGGAACTGGGTTAACAAATGCTGTGTTTCTCATCTTTTACGTTTTCGATTCATTTGATCTAGGAAGTTAGATTCGAATCTAATTGCGAGCGCTGAATACTAGTTAGAATCGGTACTTGATTCTTAACAAGTTGTATCAGAGCCAGGTTTTGGTGTGTTAAGAGGTTGCTGGTTAAAGCTATCTGGTTGATTCCGATTTGCATTTTTCTTGAAGGTGAAGTAAGAGAAATTGAAATCATGGATTCAGTTCGCGGGAAGTTTAAGATGGAAAAGTTCGATGGCCAAGGTGACTTCGGAATGTGGAAATTCAAGATGAAGATGCAGCTAGAACAGCAAGGCCTGGGACATATCATCAAAGAATTGGAGTCCGATTCGGAAACCGATGAAAGTGAAGAATCTGAGACTAAATCGAAGGGAGATCCCAAGTCAGATCCCTTGGCCAAAGAAAAGGATATCAGAGCAAGAAATCAGATATGTGCGAGTCTTACAAACATTGTTCGGAGGAAAGTGTGGAGAGAAAAGACTGCACTCGGAGTTTGGAAAGCACTTGAGGCAGATTACCAAGTGAAAACTCTACCTAATCGGATCTACCTTAAGCAGAGCTTTGCCAGTTGCAGAATGGTGGAAAGTAAGAGCATAGAGGAGAATATGGATGCATTCCTAAAGCTAGTAGACGATCTAGAAAGTCTCAGAATAGAGATTTCTGATGAGGATGAAGCAATACAGATTCTCACAGGGCGTCATCCTCAATATGACTCTCTTGTCCACACTCTAAAGTACGGAAATGGCAAGGAAACTCTGACAAGTAAAGAAGTCACCACCTCAGCATATGCAAGAGAAGCCGAATTAAAAGAAAAAGGCCTTCTTGATAAAAGAAAGTCATGTGCTGAAGGGTTATTTGTGGATAAAAGGTAAATCTGGAAAGCGGTCCTCCAACAATTCTAAAGGCAAAGGAAAGGATAAAGACTACAAGTCTAAATCTAAAGAAAAGACTCAAGAGAAAGGAAGGGAATGCTGGGTCTGCGGCAAGGAAGGTCACTTCAAAGCCGACTGCCCAGAGAAAAAGAGTAATAGAGCTAGTAGCTCTGCAAATGTTGTTCATGAAAGAGAGAAACCTATGATTCTGACTGCGAGTGTGAAATACACGAAGCATGACTGGGTTCTTGACTCGGGCTGCACCTTTCATATCACACCAAACAAGGAGCTATTGTTTGACCTGGTGGAAATGGAAGGAGGAAATGTGTTGATGGGAAACAACACAGTTAGCGAAGTCAAAAGAATTGGTAAGATAAAAATTCTGAACCCAGATAAGTCGGTTGTTTTTCTGACAGAGGTCAGATATATGCCATCAGTGGGCAGGAACTTGATTTCCTATGGTCAGCTAGAGAAAAACGGCTGTAAGTATGAAGGAGTAGACTTCAAAGTCTCATTCTACAAGGAAGGAAAGCAAGTTATCTCTGGTAAATATCGAGACGGCCTCTATTATCTAGAAGGAAAAGTTGTAAAAGCTGTAGCAGCTGTGGCAAGAAAAGAAGTGAACATGACCAACTTGTGGCATTCACGGCTGGGTCATATAAGTCTAAAGAACATGAACATCCTAGTCAAAGAAGGATATCTAGACAAGAAAGAGGTACATACTTTGGACTTCTGTGAGGATCGTGTTCTCGGTAAAGGCCATAAGCAAGCGTTTCCTACTGCTAAGCATACGTCAAAAGAGATCCTGGACTATGTTTATAGTGATCTATGGGATACTTCCAAACCTTTATTGACGATCACTCAAGGAAGGTTTGGATAAGATTTCTGAGAAGCAAAGATGAGGTTTTCAGTAACTTCTCGGAGTGGAAAAAACTGGTGGAAAACCAAACCAGGAAGAACTTGAAGTGTTTGAGAACCGATAATGGGTTGGAGTTCTGTAACAACAAGATGGATGGGACCTGCAAAGGTTCAGGGGTTAAGCGTCACAGGACTTGTGCCTACACGCCTCAACAGAATGAGATTTCTGAAAGAATGAACATGACAATTGCGGATAAGATCAGGTGTATGTTGGCAGAGGCAGGGCTTGAGAAAAGGTTTTGGGCTGAGACAGCATCAACGGCAGTATACTTAATCAACATGACTCCTAGCGTGAAGGGAATGTACTGAAATCATACTTGTATTTACTCTAGTAGAGTCGTGATGTCGAGATAAGACAATCATATGATATCGGATGGTTATAATGTTTTGCTAGAAGCCGCTTATAACTTATGAGTTATGAACTCATTACCATTATCATATGATCCTAAAGGGTCACACACCTAAGCAAACTGGATAATATAAATTGGGTTTGATCATTAGAGTAATGATCATGATCAATATATATAAGATATACGTTGATATCGATTTTCTGTGAAATCAAGTCGGTTTGGTCCATCGGTCAACCAAGTTTTCTCATGTCGCCTATATATAGGATATAGGGCACGACCTTGAGAGACACAGAAGTTCCTGAAGTCACAGAAACGCAGAGAGAACCCTAAGGCGAACCGTTCGCGAAGGCACTAGCATCCCTGTCGTCCAGTTTGTGTGCGTGTGGACTTCTGTAGAGGCGCAGCACTTGAGGCGCTCCTAATCTCGTTGTACCTGATCATCTTCTGCTGCTTTATCTCCAGGTATCTTTGAGATCTATTGAGATTCAATTGTTGCATGATCCGTGGCTCAGGATTTGTTGTTAGGGCTGTTTTAATAAGATTAAAACCTGTACAAATTCCTTCAGTGGTATCAGAGCCTAGTGTTTTTATTGAATCTGAAGCATGTTAATGAATTAGATGAATTCAAATCGATATATCTGATATATAGGATCGCATGCTAGAGTTTAAAATCGTTTTTGCTCTTGAAATCGTTTTTCTAGGGTTCATGCGAAACGGGTGTCGATAGACATCAAGTGAGTGTCGATCGACACCGATCGGGTTTTCGCGTGAACGTTTAGGTCACGATCTTCGATCGTGTTTCCTCAAACCACTGGTGTCGACCGACACTAATGTAGTGTCGATCGACACCGCTTGGTTTATCGTGATTGGTTCAATTAGATTGGACCGGGTTATCGCGATCGGTTCAAGCGATAAATCAGTTATCGTGTTTGACCCGGTACGGTTGGTGTCGACCGACACTAAAGTAGTGTCGATTGACACCGGTCGAATTTTGTGATTGGTTCGATCGGTTTAATCGGTTAAATTGTTTATCGCGATTGAACCGGATCGAAATCTGTCGGTCAACACAAATCAGTTGTGTCGATCGACACTGAGCTGGTGTCGATCGACACTAGTTCAGAATCCGCGTTCCTAGCTTGTTTAACTTAAGAAAATTTATAAGTATATAACAAGTTGAAATATGTAGAATATATAAGTGATATAAACTAGATTTAAGGTTACGTTCCTCAAACCTAATATTAAGCATTTTATATCTTCCCAATCTTGTCATCTGTCAAGGCTCGTTTCATTGTGTGATGGGTCTGCCAAAGCAGGGTGTTCGCAATTACACGAGTGAGGCAGGTTGTAATCGTTACTGCGTGACTTAAAAGATTGGTTTGCTTAACTGGGCTATCAAAATAGTTTTGGGCCCAGAGATATAGGATTGGATTTGATATAAGATATCAATCCGAGACCAAGAATTATATATGATATAATTAGCAAAGAGTTTCTTACCTAAATAGCTAAAGTTTGGGCGATGGGCCAAAGCTCACTCAAATTTTTGTGAAATATGGATCTTGGATCATTATATTCAATTGAGAAAATTGTTTTGAATATAATGTGAGTTTTCTTAATTGTTAAGATTTCTCATTTCTTGAACATCGAAACTAAAACTCTCGTTTTGTGTATTTTCAGCTATGTCTGCCTCCACTCACTCCAACACATTCTCGCTTCGATCCGTCCTTGAGAAGGACAAGCTTAATGGATCGAACTTCCTTGAATGGTATCGGAACTTGAGAATTGTTCTCAAGCAGGAGAAAAAGGAATATGTCCTTGAGAAGGCTCTCCTTGAGAAACCAAAACCCAATGCCGAACACGCTGAGAAGAATGCTTGGGAGAAGCATTCTAATGATGTGGTCGATGTGAGGTGTCTCATGATGGCTACCATGAACTCGGACCTGCAGAAGCAATACGAGAACGTGGCGTCGCCAATTGAGATGATCACTAGCCTGAAAGGCATGTTTCAGGAGCAAGCACGAACTGAGAGACACCAGACGGTTAAATCTCTCATTGAATGCAAGCTACCAAAGGATGGTCCAGTTAGCCCACATGTCATCAAGATGATGGGTTATATTGATAACCTGGCAAAACTGGATTGTCCTCTTAGCCAAGATTTGGCTACGGACATCATTCTGCAGTCGTTGCCGTCAAGCTTTGATCAGTTTATCATGAACTATAACATGAACAGCATGACAAAGACTTTGACTGAACTGCATGGCATGCTCAAGACAGCTGAGCCAAACATCAAGAAGGGCACTCCTAATGTACTTTTGGTACAAGGGGGTAAAAGGTTTAAGAAACCTGCTAAGGGCAAAGGAAAGGCTAAGGCAATCCAGATTGAGAATCAGGATAAGCCTGAGGCCTCTTCAAAGCCCAAACGCGGCCCTACTGATGCTGATAAATGCCATTACTGCAATAAGTCTGGGCATTGGAAGAGAAATTGCAAAGAGTATCTGGGTGATCTAAAGAACTCTAAGAAGACGTTTGAGACGACTTCTCCAGGTATCTATGTTATAGAAGTAAATGTTACTACTTCAGGTTCTAATCTTGGGTATTGGATACCGGCTGTGGCGCTCATATTTGTACGAATAGCAGGGTCTAAGCAACAGTAGAACGCTGGAAAAGAGACAAGTGGACCTGCGCGTTGGGAATGAGCAAGAGTTGCTGCATTAGCCGTAGGAACTTATCATTTGTCTCTGCCGTCAGGCTTGGTTTTAGATTAAATAATTGCTACTATGTACCTGCTATAAGCAGAAACATCATTTCTATTTCTGTTTTGGATTTAGAAGATTTTCATTTTTCGATTAAAAACAATGTTGTTCTTTTGATCGTAATGAAATGTTTTATGGTAGCGCTCCATTAGAGAATGGGCTTTATATTCTTAACCAATCATGCCTGTCTATAACATAAGTACCAAACGGTTAAGAGCCAATGACTCGAACCCCACTTTTCTCTGGCATTGTTGTTTGGGCCACATCAATGAGAAAAGGATTCAGAAGCTTCATAAGATGGGCTTTTAGACTCATTTGATTTTGAATCATTTGAGAAGTGTGAATCCTGCTTATTGGGCAAAATGACAAAGGCCCCTTTCAACAAATTTAATGAAAGGGCGGTGACCTATTGGGCCTTATACATTCCGATGTATGTGGTCCAATGTGTGTTAGTGCTAGAGGAAATTTTCAGTACTTCATCACGTTTATTGATGACTTCAGTAGATTTGGTTATGTCTATTTGATGAGACATAAATCAGAATCCTTTGAAAAGTTCAAGGAGTTCCAGAATGAAGTACAGAATCAACTTGGCAAAAGTATCAAAGCTCTTCGATCAGATCGTGGAGGTGAATACTTAAGCCAAGAGTTCAGTGATCATCTGAGTAGTTGTGGAATTGTTTCACAACTCACTCCTCCTGGAACACCTCAGTGGAACGGTGTGTCTGAAAGGAGAAATCGGACTTTATTAGATATGGTTCGATCGATGATGAGTCAAGTAGATCTTCCATTATCCTTTTGGGGATACGCTCTAGAAACATCTGCGTTTACGCTAAACAGAGTTCCATCAAAATCAGTTGAAAAGACGTCATATGAGATGTGGACTGGAAAAGTTCCAAGTTTGTCTTTTCTCAAAATTTGGGGTTGTGAAGCTTATGTCAAGCGGTTGATATCTGATAAGCTTGCACCCAAATCTGATAAGTGCTACTTCGTTGGTTATCCTAAGGAAACCAAGGCTTACTACTTTTACAACCAATCTGAGAACAAAGTGTTTGTTGCTAAGAACTGTGTTTTTCTTGAGAGAAATTTCTTTCCAAGAAGAACAGTGGGAGTAAAGTACAACTCGAAGAAATTCGAGAATCAAAAGAGCCTGCTCAACCTATCGAGGAAGAGCAGCGGCTGGATCTGCAAAGAGTTGTAGAGTCCGAACCTGTGATGCCTGAAGTTCGCAGATCCGAAAGGATTCGTCATGAGCCCGAGAGATATGGATTTCTTGTGACTAATTGTCATGATCTCTTGATTATTGACAGTGACGACCCTGCGACTTTCGAAGAAGCAATGATGGGCCCTGACTCCAAAAAGTGGCTTAAGGCCGCTGAATCCGAAATGGGTTCCATGTCACAAAACCAAGTATGGACTTTGGGTGATTTACCTGATGGTGTAAAAGCCATCGAGTGTAAATGGGTCTTCAAGAGGAAGATTGATGTGGATGGAAACGTTCAGATTTACAAAGCTAGGTTGGTGGCAAAAGGTTTCAAACAAGTTCAAGGTGTTGACTATGATGAAACCTATTCCCCAGTCGCTATGCTTAAATCTATTCGGATTCTCCTAGCAACAGCCGCTCATCATGATTATGAGATTTGGCAAATGGATGTGAAAACAGCTTTCCTTAACGGGATTCTGGAAGAGGATGTGTACATGACACAACCTCCGGGTTTCATTGATTCTAAAGCTGCTGGGAAGGTATGCAAGCTTCACAAATCCATTTATGGATTGAAGCAAGCATCTCGGAGTTGGAACCTTCGTTTTGATGAAGCAGTTAAAGAGTTTAACTTCGTCAGAAACGAAGAGGAACTTTGCGTATACAAGAAGACTAGTGGGAGCGCAGTTGCATTTCTCGTACTGTATGTAGACGACATACTTCTCATTGGCGATGATATTCCGTTACTTCAGTCAGTAAAGGACTGGCTAGGAAGTTGTTTCTCGATGAAAGACATGGGCGAAGCCGCCTATATTCTTGGAATAAGGATCTATAGAGATAGATCAAAGAGGCTGATTGGACTGTGCCAGGACACTTATATCGATAAGGTTCTACACAGGTTCAACATGCATGATTCCAAGAAGGGATTTCTTCCGATGTCTCATGGCATGACTCTCAGCAAGAAGCAGTGTCCTTCGACACCTGCTGAGCGAGAGCGCATGAGTAGGATTCCTTTTGCTTCTGCGATAGGATCTATTATGTATGCTATGCTTTGTACTCGTCCAGATGTTGCTTGTGCGTTAAGCATGACGAGTCCATACCAGTCAGATACCGGTGAGAGTCACTGGACTACCGTCAAGACAATCCTGAAGTATTTGAGAAATACCAAGGATAAGTTCTTAGTGTACGGAGGAAGTGACGAGCTTGTAGTGAGTGGTTATACGGACGCCAGTTTTCAGACAGATAAAGACGATTTCCGATCTCAGTCTGGTTACATCTTCTGTCTAAATGGAGGTGCAGTTAGTTGGAAGAGTTCCAAGCAGAGCACCGTGGCGGATTGAACGACCGAGGCTGAATACATCGCTGCTTCGGAAGCGGCAAAGGAGGCTGTTTGGATTAGAAAGTTCATTATTGAGCTTGGTGTGATTCCTAGCATTTTCTGAGCCTGTGGCATTGTTTTGTGACAACAATGGAGCCATAGCTCAGGCTAAGGAGCCCAGATCACACCAGAAATCCAAACACATTTAAAGGAGATATCATATGATTCGTGATATCATTGAGATAGGTGACGTCAAGATCAGCAGAGTTCCGACAGACGAGAACGTCGCTGACCCTTTGTCCAAGCCACTCTCACGACCGAAGCATGAGAGTCATGCAGTTGCTGTAGGCATTAGATTCCTTAAGCAGTAATCTTGTTTTTAGTGGGAGTTATCACATTTATGTTTTGATGTTCATGTAAACATACATTTGGTTATGTTTTATTTAATGAAATTGTTTCAGTATTATTTAATGGTGTTATTAAATAATTGTCCAAAAGTAATTTGTGGCATTCTTATAGATCATCAAATACGTGATTTGATCATGAAACTCTATAAGTGATAGATGACATAAATTATTTGTGTCCATAGTCGAGGTTATTAAAGTTGGACATTAATAACCGCGTGAGACTAGTATGTGAGGTGACTGATGACTATGTTTCATGTAGTCATTAATGGAGTATTAAAGTCAATCACATAGATATGTGTTAGAGAACACATGATCAGACATGACCCGCTAATGAGAACTCTACAAGATTGTTATATGAGTGTCATAAGAGTTTCTCATGGCGACTATAGAGTATAGTCCTTAGACCTGAGTTCATCATGTTTTCTTACATATGAAGTGATATGTTTTGACTCTGTCAAACGTCAGCCATAACTGGTGACTATAAAGGCATTGATTGGACATATTATGAAGTGTGTAGGGAACAGGGATGGAACAAGATGGAATTTGTCCCTCCCATATAACGGGAGATAGATATCTCTGGGCCTATCGAAGATTTGATACTGGAAATGCGTGGCCGCGCTCAAACGGATTGAATGTCAATCGTTTGTCTTTTATCAGTATAAATCGGAGTTCGATAAACATGATTTGGTTGATTAAGGATGACACGAGTTCTAGCCTTATGCCAGATCGAGATATAGAGACAAAGGGATTATGGGAATAGTTGATTCCAGTACAAGTGGGAGACTGAAGGGAATGTCCTGAAATCATACTTGTATTTACTCTAGTAGAGTCATGATGTCGAGATAAGACAATCATATGATATCGGATGGTTATAATGTTTTGCTAGAAGCCGCTTATAACTTATGAGTTATGAACTCATTACCATTATCATATGATCCTATAGGGTCACACACCTGAGCAAACTGGATAATATAAATTGGGTTTGATCATTAGAGTTATGATCATGATCAATGTATATAAGATATACGTTGATATCGATTTTCTGTGAGGGTGTCGATCGACACCAAAGGTGAGTGTCGATCGACACCACTCGGATCAGAAAACCGGATTTTGATTTAATTGAAATCAAGTCGGTTTGGTCCATCGGCAACTAGGTTTTCTCATGTCGCCTATATATAGGATATAGGGCACGACCTTGAGAGTCACAGAAGTTCCTGGCCATCACAGAAACGCAGAGAGAACCCTAAGGCGAACCGTTAGGTATTGGGACGGTTCTGTTTTCGGACTTAGTCCTGGAATGAGCTGACTCGATACTTAACCCCGTACTGTGGCATTTCCGGATCGGTTAGGCTGGAGGGTTGGTCGTTCATGTTCTTGTTTGATTGTTGGACGGCCAATCTTATCTAGTCCGGTTCGTGGGTGTTACAGATGGTGGTATCAGAGCATGGTTTACGACCATGCTTCCGGAATGCAAGGATGTAGTTTTTATGGATTTCCTAAATCGGTTTTCAAACAGGTAAAGCATCACTGGTTACTGGTTCAATGAGCGTCAATAGGAGAGTCTAGATTTTTAGATAGATTTGGGATGCGATGACTTATAGAAACCTAACCGTGCAGAATTTTTTCTTCCTTGTTTAAGTGGTCGAGCTTTGTGAGTGGTCCAGCACCGCAGGAGGTAGCGGTTATTGGTGGCCTGAGTTTGGTTCATCGAGCAGTTCGGATGCCGAGTCAGTGGGAGTGTCAATGCCAGTCCAAAAGAACTCCGGCCATTCTCTCGATCCGCAGCGGGACAATACCACTTTGAAGCACAGACATCTCGGACGGCAAGCGTTGACCTGAACCTACCGGCGTCAGAGCATGAGGCGGATGATCAAGTGGTGCCATCGATGGGTATCATTGACATATCTTCATCTTCTTCAAGTGGGAGTTCAGCCAATAGCCAAGGAGAATCAGGAGCAAACCGCCAGCCCAACGACCAGCATCTTACCTCTGGACGCCACGCACACACCCCGAACAACATTCTGAACCTCGGAGGGAGTCACACAGCATATTTCCGAGTAAGAGGACATTACCAACCCTGCATGTGAGAGCCACGGTCCGATGCGGACACTGCAGACAACAAGGCCACTTCACCTACATGTGTCCACAAATACCTGCGCCGAAGGACCCCGGTACCAACCCAAACCCAGGAGAGCCGGTGACAGTGAGGGAGATCGGTAAGCCTAGTCGACCGAGGACTCATCTCAGATTCTGAGAACAGGCCCGTAAGCGAGTCAGGACACCCGGCCAAGTGAGAGAAGCTATCAAATGTGGAATTTGCGGACAGACCGGCCACTTCGCGCATTCTTGCCTTAATCTACCTACATCAAGCGACTCCAACACCCACAGCTGTTCTTTCTGCAGAGAAACTCCCGAGCCAAGGTACGTACTTTGATTTTGTGCTAGGAAAGAGTAGTTAAGGTCCGGGAGAGTGTAGAAACCCCTTTGTCTTTAGATCCCAACCATTAGGAAAACCTCTTTGGCATAAAGATGCGAATGGTTGAGATGGAGAATGAAGTTGAGAATGGAGGATGAGATGAAAAGGATCAGGATCAGTACAGAGGATGAGACAGAAGAGTGAGGCGGACTAAGAGGAAATGAGATTGAAGCAAGGCAAGGACGGGGGAGATAAAGGAAGGTGGGAGTTATGGAATCAATGGTGAGAGCTTTGGAACTACCCATGAAAGGAAGCATGAGGATAAGACAAGAGGACCGGATGGAGCAATGAATTCGAGGACGAATTCATTTTAAGGGGGGTGAATGTAATACCCCGATACTGAAGAAGAAAACATGATGGAGAGAAATATTTTCTGATGGGGATCAGAACAATTTTACAAATTCTGGAACTTGGAGCGTAGATGCACAAGGAGTTAAGGAAGCCATTACAAAAAGATTCAATTCAAGAAACATTTCAAGGCAGCACAGAAAAATCGTGGAAGATCGTTTTGCGAGGAAAAAGGACCAATCGGAGGAATAAATTCAAAAGGAGGAGTTACGAGTATTAATAAATTCAGGGGATTTTTTCACAAGGCACTAGACACCAAGGGGAAGCTTTGGGACGTGGAATATCAGTATTTGGACATCGGATGCATAAGTTATGAAATTATTTCCAAGAGGGTACGAAGAGAAGTACATGGAGAAGAATAATTCCAAAAGGGGAGCTCCGGTTATCTAAAAATTATGAAATTTGGAGGGATTATAAAGGACATATAGAAGAAGCATCAGAAAAAAGACAGAGCAATTTTTGGATAAAGGAATCATCAGATATGGATCTTTCTTCTCCAAAGGTGTTAGGTGGAAGCTTGCAACAACTAGAGTCCAAGGGAATATTCTGCATGACCAGTTTCGACCAATGCATGATATTTCTACACTTGATGACTAAAAAGAAATACAATAAATGTCTGAAAAGGTTTTCTAGAGCAGAAGTCAGTTGGGAAAATGATTATGTGGGAGAAATTAGAAGAAAATATGGTTTAATTGAAGAATTGTGCATGAAGAAGACAAGTGGAGGTGTGATGGACGAAATTAGTGACACTTTGAGTTTAATCTTCTCAACTCCAGGGATTATGTGTCAAGCTAGTAGGAGATCAACCCACTAACTCCAGACTCCACTCTTCACTTCTCTCTCTTCTTATATAAACCAAGTGCTCTCCTCTCCATTCCATTCTTTTGCCAAAGCTCAGATCAAAGAGATTCTCTGTGTTTTTAAAGTGAGAGTAGTGATAGTAAGAGAGCTAGGCGTGGGCTAAGGGAGGTGTCTTGTTGGTACTTGTGTGAATCTTGTTGCTCTCTTCCTCTTCTCTCTTTGCCAATTTTTCCAAGGTGGGTTTCAGTGTGTGTGAGAGCCGAAACTCACACTGTCAAAACTTATATTTAATGGGGGCTTGAAAATTCTATTTAAAAAGAACTAAAGGACCGAAAATGCCAAAAAGATGAAAAGGGAGATTTTATTGATATTTTCCGAAAGTACAAGGGAAATTAGCGAAAGCTGAATAGTCTTAAATTGCTAAAACTCCTAATACTCGGATCTGGGATGGATTTAACCTTTACATGAGCGTACATATATATACTGGCAATCCTAGGAGGCTAAGACTTCAGATTTCCGATGTGGGACCTTGTCCTTCGCTCCCAGCCGCCGACTTAAGCTTTTTGGGCCCGATTTCCGGCCCAAGAGTCTTCCGTGATCCGTCCGCGCGTTCTGACCTAAATACGGCTGGCTGGACGTTCGTCACGGTCTTTCGGGGAACGTTTATGGATGTCTATGGAGTCAGAACATGCAAACGGATGATCTCCGGGTCGGTCCGGGCATTGAGTTACGTTTTGACGGTCGGTCGACTGGACGATGTTCGGATGAGGAATCTCGACTTGAGAAATGATCGTGGACATGTGATGAAGACCCGGCGGCTAGGACAAGTGCCAGCCGCCGGCCACGGACGAGGGGAGATCCTGCGGCTGGCCTCATCCCAGCCGCCGGCCACAGACGAGGGGAGACCCGGCGGCTGGCTTCATCCCAGCCGCCGGCCACGGACGAAGGGAGATCCGGCGGCTGGCCTCATCCCAGCCGCCGGCCACGGACGAAGGGAGATCCGGCGGCTGGCCTCATCCCAGCCGCCGGCCACGGACGAAGGGAGATCCGGCGGCTGGCTTCATATATCCCAGCCGCCGGCCACGGACGAAGGGAGATCCGGCGGCTGGCCTCATCCCAGCCGCCGGCCACGGACGAAGGGAGATCCGGCGGCTGGCACTTGTCCCAGCCGCCGGCCGTTGGTGAAAGAGGATCCGGCGACTGGCCATGTCCCAGCCGCCGGTTGACTTCCTGGACGGATCGTGGGCAGTTTGCCTTAGCTCGTCCGTTCCACGTTCGGGATAAGTTTCATTTGGTCTTGTCCTTGACTTCTCATTCCGTCAATCTTCGAGGAGGGGATTTTGACCCCAACAGTTAGCCCCCCAGCTCTTCGTTCTCATAGTCCAGGACGAGGAGCTTTAAGCTGAGGTTTTATCGGGATTGATCGAAACGGGAAAATTTCCTTTTTTCTTTCCTTCTTTTTTTTTTTTTTTTTTTGTAAAGAAAAAATTTCCTTTTCGTATGAAAGACTCTTCCCTGTTATTATTTCAGTTCATGTCTTCCGTGAACAAGTGTATCAGCACGTATGATGCTTCTGTCCGTGGAATCCGCAAGCGTGCTGAGGAAGCTCGGGATGATGCTCGGCTGGTGAGGAGGAAACTTAACGAACTTGAAGCGACGTCTTCGCATCGGGTCAAATTGCTCGAGAAAGAGCTTGCTTCGTTACGTGCGGAAAGATCAGTGGCGTTGCAGTTTGAGACCCGTCAAGAGGCCAAGGATGCGCGTCATGCTAAGGAAGTACAGGCTTTGAAGGATCAGATGGTCAGTGTAAACGCGGCGTGCAATTCGAAGGTGCAACGGGCTTACGCGGATGGCCGCAAGGCTTCCGTTGCCAAATTCCGCGATTTCTTGGATGCGCTGAAAGAAGACCTTGGATCTTTGTCTGAGGCAAGGAATCAGGACGTAGATTTGGCTCAGATAGAGAGTAATGTTGAACTTGTCGCTTTGCTACAGGGGACTGATCCTCCCAGCTTGGACGAGGAGAAGGTGAAATTGTCCACATGGATGAACGAGTTCGATAAATCTGCAGTTCGGTTTGATGATGTGATTGCTCGAATCCGTGGGAAGATTGATTCTCAGTTATGTCCAGCCCGCAAGGATGACAATGCTTCAGTACCCGAGGGAAGATCCGTTGAAGAGGAGGCTACTTCTCTCGGGGTGGTTGACCTATCGGGATCGAACGAGTCTGTTCCCGGAATCTCTGATATTGCTATTGCCCAGGCGTTTGGTTCTGATTCTTAACCATGCGGTGGTTTTTCTTTCTAGCTATTTTTTGAGTTTTTGGCTTTATAGATTTATGCTATGTACGGCCTGATTTTTGGTCTGGACCGATTCTTTTGTTTTGAGACTTCAATAAAACAAGCTTTCGAGATTTGTCTCTTGCCATACGCTGTTTCTTTGTACAAGGATCCTGATTGAATGATCGTGGGTGGCTGGGTTTAGTCCGAGACGAACCCGGCCGTCGTGTATTGATTTGGAGAGGATGCTGTATTGATATCGGGCGGCTGGCATGTCCCGGCCGCCGGATTATGTTGGCTGATCCTGGGCGGCTGGCATGTCCCGGCCGCCGGATTATGTTGATTGATCCCGGGCGGCCGGCGTGTGCCAGCCGCCGGATTATGTTGATCGATCCCGGGCGGCCGGCATGTCCGAGCCGCCGGGTTATGCTTTTTTGGAGCGGGCTGCTGGCCGTTTATTTGAAGAGATCGGGCGGCCCGTTTATCCGACTGGATCGGGCGCTCGACCTTCCTTGTATTGGTTTGGTTTTGCTTGCTTAGGTTAGTCGGGTTGATCGGGGCGCTGTTCCGGGCGCTCGGACCTGATTGTTCGGGAGGAGTTTCCCTTGAGTTATTCGACCAGCGGAGTTAGCCGCTGGGCTTGGAGTTTGGGTTAGTTGCTAGTTTCGGACGAGTTTATGATCTCGTACCAGGGCCGGTTTGGTACCTCGTCGTGAGATGTCTAAGACCAGCGTTCCAAGTTGGCGTTTACAGGGTTTAAGGAGTTCATTTAGTGGTTTACGCTTTGCATTTTCTACCTATGTGGGGCGTTTAGTGGAAATGAACTCAATAGAACATCGTCTGAGACGTTTCCTGCCAGGATCGCGGAATGTCAGGTTACGCCTTTCGGATGTTAGTCCGGAAATTTGTATAGCGCGCTACGTTTTATCCGCTTTGGGATGTAAGGGGAACCATGGTTAAAAAGATCGTCCCGTTGTGATCAGCAACGGACGGTGGCATGCTTGCTAAAAGGCAGGTTTTATGTATGCCAAGGGGCGATTTTTGAAGTGATGTCGGCCGCCGGTTCATATCTCGGACGGGCCGGATGTTGCTCGGTGAAGACCCGGCGGCTGGCCTTATCCCAGCCGCCGGACGTTGCATGGTAAAGATCCGGGGGCTGGCCTTATCCCAGCCGCCGGTTCATGTCGCAGGCAGTTTTTCTGAGT
This sequence comes from Isatis tinctoria, assembly GCA_010577795.1. Taxonomy (NCBI): domain Eukaryota; kingdom Viridiplantae; phylum Streptophyta; class Magnoliopsida; order Brassicales; family Brassicaceae; genus Isatis; species Isatis tinctoria. The sequence continues at coordinate 13,439 of VHIU01000213.1, read as the reverse complement.
CCATTCGCTTTCCGGATCAAGTTTCGGTATGCTAAGTTCCGATGTTTGCCGGGATGATATTCTCGGGGAACTTTTCAAGCTATGGATGTGTTATGAGATGCTAAGTCCCAACGTTCATCCTCTTGATTTGCTTCCGAAAATTTGGGAGTATGTATATACGGACCCATTCCCCCCTTGAAAATTATGAAATATAAATAGCTGAACTCGTCGGAAGGCGAGCTGCCTACGTACCCTGAATGTAGGGATCAAGCCGGTTCGTAGTTCTATTTTACAACGTCTAGTGGTAATACTTCTTTAGGTGCATTGCGTTCCATGTCCTTGGGACTGGCTTCCCTTCTTTGTTTTCTAGCTCGTACGCTCCTGGACGGACCACCTTTGCTACTTTGTACGGTCCTTCCCATTTCGCGCCTAATTTCCCTGCATTCGGCTCCGCGGTGTTCTGGAAAACTTTGCGGAGGACGAGGTCTCCTTCCTTGAATTTGCGGTGGCGCACGTTTGAGTTGTAGTATTTGGCCGCTGCTTGTTGATAGTTTTGGATGCGGATGAGGGCTTGATCCCGTCTTTCGTTTATTAGGTCCAGTTCGTCTAACATCATCAGATGATTAAGGCCTTCCTGTCCGGGCAAGAGCCTTCGTCTGACGCCGGGAAAGTCTACTTCTGACGGTATAACGCATTCGGCACCGTAGACCAGTGCGAATGGCGTTTCTCCGGTTGCGCGTCTTGGAGTTGTCCGATGGGACCAGAGCACCCCTTCGAGTTCGTCCGCCCATCGCCCTTTCTTCTCGTCAAGATGCTTTTTGAGTCCGTCAACGATAGTCTTGTTGGCTGCTTCGGCCTGGCCATTACCCTGCAGATAACGTGGCGTTGACTTGCTCAGGCGTATCTTCCACTTTTCGCAAAATCCTTCGAAGCGGGTGGAAATGAATTGAGAACCATTGTCCGTGACGATCTCGTAAGGGACTCCGTGCCGGCATATGATGTTTTTCCAGACGAAATGCTCCACTTGGGCGTCCTTGATACTGGCGTAAGAGTCCGCTTCGACCCATTTTGAGAAGTAATCTGTTAGGACAAGTAGGAACCTTTTCTGCTTTGAGTTATGCATTGGCCCCACGATATCCATCGACCACCTCATGAACGGGTACGGCGCAGAAATTGACGAGAGCAGTTCTGCGGCTGATGGATCACTGGTGCGTGCCTCTGGCATTTCTCGCACTTGAGGGAGAACTTCTCGCAATCTTTTATCATGGTTGGCCAATAGTGTCCATGCCGCTTGATTTTGATTGCGAGAGCTCTTCCTCCGGAGTGATTTCCGCACGATCCACTATGGACTTCTTCCATAATTCGTCTTGCCTCTTCTTTTTCCACGCAGACCATTAATGGTCCGGAGATCCTCCATTTGTAGATGTTGCCGTCGAGGAGAACGAAGCGGGCCGCTTGGGCCTTTAGTTTTCGTGCAGCCCATTTGTCCGCCGGGACTTCCCCGTCCATGATGTATGTTCGTATCGGAGCCATCCATCCGCGATCGCAGCCATATTCTTCCGTTGGACCAGTTGCTAACTCTTCTTCCAGAGGCTCTTCTTCGTCTTCTCCTTCCGGGAGTTGTATAAGGTTGATGACTTGTCGTGGATCGATGCTTGGTTGTTCTATGAATTCGACGGGAATGATTCGACTTTCTCCCGGGGCAGACGTTGATGCTAGGGCCGCCAATGCATCGGCCGGGGCATTTTCTCCTCGCGGGATTCTTGTGAGTTCGAATTTTTTGAATTGTTTTGCGAGCTCCCGAACAATTTTGAGATATGCTTCCATCCGGTCGTCTTTTGCTTCATAGTCTCCGCTGAATTGATTTGCCACCAGCTGAGAATCGCAAAATGCTTGCAGATTTTGGATTTTGAATCCGAGGGCGAGTTTCAGTCCAGCGATCAAGGCTTCGTACTCCGCTTCGTTGTTGGAAGCGTTGAAGAGCAACCTGAACGACTGTTCTAAGATTTCCCCAGTTGGTGACGTTAACCGCACCCCGACTCCCGAACCTTGCTTTGACGAAGACCCGTCTGCGTGGAGAACCCACGTCGAGTTTGACGTCGGCTCACTAACGCCTGTGGTCGGGAGCTCAATCAAAAAATCTGCAAGGACCTGTGATTTGGCGCATGTTCTACTTCGGTACTCGATATCGTACTCGCTTAATTCTACCGCCCATTTTGCCAGACGTCCCGATTGACTGGGACTATGCAGGATCGTTCTGAGAGGAAAAACCGTGAGTAAAATGATCGTGTGCGACAGGAAATAAGGCCGTAATTTCCGTGCGCACATCACCACTGCCAAGGCCGCCTTCTCCATCAGCGGGTATCGGGTTTCTGCGTCCGCCAGGGTCTGGCTCACATAGAAGACCGGTTTTTGCTCGTTGTGATCTTCTCTGACCAGCACCCCGCTTACCGCCGTCGATGATACCGCTGTATACAGAAAAAGGGGCTCTCCTTCGACCGGCTTCGAAAGTACGGGCGGGCTTGCTAGGTAGTTCTTTAGTTCTTGGAACGCCTGTTCACACTTCTCTGTCCACTCAAACTTTTTGTTTCCCCTGAGTGTGTCGTAGAAAGGCAAACATTTGTCCGTTGACCTCGAGATGAACCGATTTAGTGCCGCGACCCGTCCGGTCAATCTTTGGATTTCTCTCTTGGTTTTTGGTGAGGCCATCTCTATCAAAGCGTTAATTTGCTTCGGGTTTGCTTCTATCCCTCGATGAGTTACCAGATACCCGAGGAATTCACCGGATGCTACTCCGAATCTGCACTTTGCCGGGTTTAATTTCATGTTGTGCCGGTTGAGTTGTTCAAAGCATTCCCGCAAGTGTTTGACGTGGTCTTTCTCCTTCAACGACTTGACCAACATATCGTCGATGTAGACTTCCATCGTTCTTCCGAGTTGTTCGGCGAACATTTTGTTGACGAGCTTTTGGTATGTAGCGCCGGCATTCTTTAACCCGAATGGCATCACCTTATAACAGTATATTCCGCGATCTGTGATGAACACAGTCTTGTCTCGATCGTCGGGGTTCATCATGATTTGGTTGTATCCGGAGAAAGCGTCCATGAACGATAGCAGCTTGTTCCCTGCCGTCGCTTTGACTAATCGATCGATGTGCGGAAGGGGGAAGCTGTCTTTTGGGCACGCTTTATTCAGGTCCGTGAAATTGACGCAAACTCGCCATTTTCCATTCTTCTTCTTTACCACCACCAGATTTGCTAACCAGTCGGGATATTTCACTTCCGTGATTGATCCGACTTTGAGCAATCTTTCTACTTCATCGTTCACCGCTTGGGCGCGTTCTGGACCGAGTTTCCGCCTTTTCTGCTTCACTGGTTTGAACGTCGGGTCTACGTTGAGTTCGTGGCTTGTGATGCCGATGTCGATCCCAGGCATATCTTCTGCTGCCCATGCGAACGATCCGGCGTTCTCCTTTAACAAGGTGATTAACTCAGTTTTGATCGGCTCCTCCAAATTTGCTCCGATCTCTGTACATCGCTCGGGATTCTTTTCGTCTATGTTGACCGAAATCACTGGCTCACACGGGGGATCCTTCTCCGTTTCCCGGGATTCTTCAATTTGTAACTTTTGCTCGAGTTTCGCCAGCTGCCGCTCTTCTTTTCCTCTTTCGGACTGCGGCTGACGGCTGAGGTCGGTTACTGGTTTCCTCAATCTGTGTTCGGTTAGGAAACAAGCTAGAGAGTCTTTCTGCCGTCCCCAGATTGTTTCCACTCCGGTTGGAGTTGGGAATTTCAGGCATAGGTGGTAAGTTGACGGGATCACCTTCATTGAGTTTAGCCACGGTGTTCCTACGATTGCGTCGCAGATTCGCGGGCAATCGATCACCGAGAACTTCGTGTCTTTCTCCACTCCTTTCGCCTTTACGGGGAGTTGGATCGTCCCTATTGTCATTGTCGTTTTTCCGGAGAAACCAGTCAACGGTTTCGGATGGGTTATGAGATGCCGGGTCTCAATGTTCATCTTCCGAAGGGTTTCCAGGAATATGACGTTCACCGTTCCTCCAGTGTCTACTAAGACTCTCGGTATCTCGTATCCTCCAATTGAAAGACCGATCACGAGCAGATCGTTATGCGGATGGTTTATTTCAGCGGCTTCTTCCTCTCGAAAGTCATCGTTCGGCCGCGGCTGCCATCCATCGAACTCCAATCCATCGTTTCTTCGGTCATTGTCTTCTTTCCGAATCCTTTTCGTTCTTAGGGTTAAGAATATTTCTCGTCCCCACAGATGGCGCCAAACTGTGAGAGCCGAAACTCACACTGTCAAAACTTATATTTAATGGGGGCTTGAAAATTCTATTTAAAAAGAACTAAAGGACCGAAAATGCCAAAAAGATGAAAAGGGAGATTTTATTGATATTTTCCGAAAGTACAAGGGAAATTAGCAAAAGCTGAATAGTCTTAAATTGCTAAAACTCCTAATACTCGGATCTGACATGGATTTAACCTTTACATGAGCGTACATATATATACTGGCAATCCTAGGAGGCTAAAACTTCAGATTTCCGATGTGTGACCTTGTCCTTCACTCCCAGCCGCCGACTTAAGCTTTTTGGGCCCGATATCCGGCCCGAGAGTCTTCCGTGATCCATCCGCGCGTTCTGACCCAAATCCGGCCCGCCGATGAATAGTAATCCGAATCTTGGTTTAAGTTTAATTCGATCTTTCGGTTAACCTTGTCTCGGGATGAATAGTGTTTTTAACGGTTTTTCCCGCGTGAACATTGTTCCGAGCGTTTTATGACTTCCGAGATTTGAACCGCCCGTTTATTTGAACTTCCAGCCGCCGGTTTTAGTATTGATGGCCAGCCGCCGGTTCCTTTGGCTTGTATGCTCGGCGACTGGTCCACGGCTGGCTGGACGTTCGTCACGGTCTTTCGGGGAACGTTTATGGATGTCTATGGAGTCAGAACATGCAAACGGATGATCTCCGGGTCGGTTCGGGCATTGAGTTACGTTTTGACGGTCGGTCGACTAGACGATGTTCGGATGAGGAATCTCGACTTGAGAAATGATCGTGGACATGTGATGAAGACCCGGCGGCTAGGACAAGTGCCAGCCGCCGGCCACGGACGAGGGGAGATCCTGCGGCTGGCCTCATCCCAGCCGCCGGCCACAGACGAGGGGAGACCCGGCGGCTGGCTTCATCCCAGCCGCCGGCCACGGACGAAGGGAGATCCGGCGGCTGGCCTCATCCCAGCCGCCGGCCACGGACGAAGGGAGATCCGGCGGCTGGCCTCATCCCAGCCGCCGGCCACGGACGAAGGGAGATCCGGCGGCTGGCTTCATATATCCCAGCCGCCGGCCACGGACGAAGGGAGATCCGGCGGCTGGCCTCATCCCAGCCGCCGGCCACGGACGAAGGGAGATCCGGCGGCTGGCACTTGTCCCAGCCGCCGACCGTTGGTGAAAGAGGATCCGGCGGCTGGCCATGTCCCAGCCGCCGGTTGACTTCCTGGACGGATCGTGGGCAGTTTGCCTTAGCTCGTCCGTTCCACGTTCGGGATAAGTTTCATTTGGTCTTGTCCTTGACTTCTCATTCCGTCAATCTTCGAGGAGGGGATTTTGACCCCAACAGTGTGTGGTAGCCCTTCTCCACTCTTGTTCTGCATCATTATGTTCATGCATGGTGTTGTAGGCAAGACTGGGTTGGAATTTTTCATGGTTCTTCTGCTTTTAAAAATTGATTTCTTGCTTGATTGTTGAGTAAAGTGTTGCATGTTAAGTATTGCTTGAAAATGATTTAGTAAAGAATCTCCAGAGTTATCTCAGATGATTTTCAAAGTTATTTTTCTTCTGGAGAATTGATTTCAAGTTTTAAATTGAGGAAGTTGTCTTTGATTTCTAAAAAAAAAAAGTAAATCTTGGGTTTCTAAACTTGAAACTCTTGGGTTTAGAGTAAGGATAGTTGCATGAGTTCATTGCATGTAAGTGTTTGAGAAGGAGAAAGATGGTAGTAGTGTTTATGTTCATGCATGTAGTTGTTAAGTGAGTCTTAAGTCTAGTGAGTTGCATGCATGCATGAGGAAGTAGAAAATTGAATTGATAGATATTTATTTTGCATGGTAGAAAGGTGATTAAGCTAGAGATTGTGTAGATTTGTGCATGTGATTTAAGAGTTAGTATTTTAGAAATTATTTGAGTAAGTTCCTCTTTAATAATCAGTTAGTATGAGTATTAAGAGAATTTTATTTGAATTTTAAAGGCTAAAAAATTGAGTAGAGTTTAAATTCTTGTATGAATGAATAAGTAAATTTTAGCTAGTAATTAGCAGTGAGTTAATTTAATATTTTTGATTAGAAAGCATGTTAGACAAGATTAAGTTGATATATTTGAATTTGGATATAGTTTGAATTAGTAAAGGTGTTCAAATTAATAATAATTTGTATGTGTAATAATTTGTAGAATTGTTAGTATTGTTAACTTATTGGAAAGTACATGAAAATGTGACGGATTATAAGAAGTCACCATAGGTTGCATGCTTAGTAATTTAGACTTTGCTAGAATTGTTAGAGATATTAAGAGAATTGGATAGTACGTTAGAGAATTATGAATTTAATAGAATTGTTAGTTTTAAGTAAGTAACTATAGATGGCATGCTCGCTAGGTTATCGATAGTTCGGTCTTTCTTTGATTGCTAGGTTGAGAATTCATTTTTGGTTTTGTGTGGTAATCGGTTGCATTTGGGTTTGAGAAGTGTGTTAAGTTGGATTGATTCGGGGCTAGAAAGTCTAAGTGTGGTTGCATGTTTACGAGGGGATCAAAGTATGTTAGATGTTAGCGTGAGTTAAGTTGTGCATGTTGCATTTTGTTAAGCGATTGTTAGACTTGGCTTAAGAGTTGCATTGAGATATGGAGTAAGAGTTGCATAATAGAAGAGAAGGAGCTTTGCGGGAATAGCATTGAGTTGTGTAAGGAGGATCGATAAGTTTAAGTTGGCATGTTTAGCTTTGCATTGGGGTAATAGTCTAAGGAGGAGTTTCAAGTAGAATTGATTTACTAAGAAAGTTTTAAATCGGTTTTGATGAAAAGGAGCATTTTCAAATGGATTTTGATTGCTTGTTGCATGTGTATGGCTTGGTTGCATGCTTGTGTGGTGTTTGTAACGCAGGTAGCCTCTGTGGTGGAGACTAACGTTTTATGCAGGTAGCACCACAGAGGAGTCAATTGAATTCGGCTAGTGAGAGCCATGAGACTGTGGAGTTTGAGTTGTGGAGGACTGGTTGTGAGTTGTAGTGTGTTGTGGTGATGTGGTTGTAGAGTCAGTCCGTTTGCGGGTAGCTTTCGGACTGAAGCGGAGCCGTAAAGATTCGGTTCAGTGGTGGTGTGTGCGTGATCCCCAAGCCCTCCACGGCATCGATGGACTGAGAGGTGGGGAAGACTCGGAGAGACGGGGTTGCAGCCTATTTGGCCGAGTGTACCCGACGGGGTACGGAGACGGTGTTTCGGAAGAGGAAGGGCGGAACTAGACCGTAAATCTGCACGTTGGCCGCAAGCCAAGTGTATGATTGAGTTGTGATGTTCCGGCTTAATGGTCTTTGTGATAGTCAAGTGCAGGGTGTTCACGGGGGATCCGCCATGCTTTGAGATCTCAGTGCCCACGCGTGTTGTTGTTGTGCGTTGTGAGACGCGGCTTCAGAAAGATGCAGAGGCATCAGAGGAGTGCTGGTGCACTCAACCTACTAACGTGTTTTCTTGCTTCGGCTATTTACTTTTATGTTGCTTCGGCTATATTGATTGATTGCTTGTACGATTATTTCATTTATCGCTTTGTTTTAAATATCTTGTGTGACTCCTGAAACTCACTGGGTAATCTTATGATTGCTCACCCTTTTCCCCTGTCTCCCCTTTCAGGAGCCCTTAGCTTGGTAGCATGGCTTTGATTAGGATTGGCGCGCTTGTCCAGGTGTTCCAGTGGTGTTTAGTAAGTCCAGGAGTTTTTAGGCTGATGCCCGTATCTTATGTTGTACTAGTCTATGCTGTTTTCTAATCCGCAGATAAACGTATTTGTGTATTCGGTTTTCTTAGATTTCATATGATATTAAGACTTGGATGTGAGAGCCGAAACTCACACTGTCAAAATTTATATTTCGCGGGGCTCCGAAAATTCTATTAAACAAGAACCAAAGGGCAAAAAAGTAAAAAGATGAGAAAGATGATTTTATTAATAATTCTCTAAGTACAAAAATATTCGAGAAAGCTTATTGTCTTATATCTCGAAAGCTCTTGCACTTGAGTTGGGATGATCTGAAAGTGAATACAGGGGGGTCTATTTATATGAGAGAGTCTGGGGTCTCAAAGACTAATCTAAGCAATGTGGGACGTTGTAAAAATCCCTTTCCCAGTCGCCAATAGCATGATGGGCCACCGACCTGTCGCCTCTCTTCCGTCACGGCCCGTTCGTCTTGTTTTGGCCCAGCTTGTCTTTTTAATCTTCTGGTTCGATCTTCTTTGGTTAAGGTCTTGACTCCGGTTTATTTTAAGTAAACTCCTTGATGTTTTTCCATGTTCTAAACAGCGTGAAGTCCGTCTTCAAATGGCGCGATGTTTCTTCGGGAACTAATGGGCTGAGGCCCATTAGTCGGGAAATGGCTTCCGGGGCCGGTCCGAGAGGGTGAGGTCCGGTCGTAGCCCATGTCTTGGCTTGATGAATGCGCCGTACTGGGAAGATATGCAGAGATTCGTCTTGAGAGGCTATTAGAGGGTTCAGTTCATCCGTCGGACCGGACGCCAAGAGCTTAGCCCGCCAGGCATTTGGTCGGAGCAATTTGACCAGCTCGTGGACGGGTTTAGGATTAGTGAGCCAATTTGCCTCGTTAAAACTTTCCCGGAAAACCCTTTGGGATAAAACCAAGGATAAGGAAAGAGTACAAATGGTCACTACCCGTCTAGTTCATCTGCGACCGGTTAAGCCAAGAGCTTGACCCGGGCATGCGTTTGGTCTCATTTCGTGGGCTTGCTGCCAGAATATGAAATGTTCAACCGTTGATCCGGCCTTTTGTCTTATCAATCTCCGAGGAGGGGATTTTGACCCCAACAGTTAGCCCCCCAGCTCGTGTCCTTTGCTTGCATGGGCGAGGAGCGTCTGATGAAATGTTTATCGTGATTAATGGACTAAAGGCCTTGCGTGAGTCTTCTTGTGGGCTGGTCGCCGAATAATGGTTGTAGCGAATTTTTTTCTTCCTCTGGCCCGAAAATCATAGGCGGCGGACTTGGTGGAGGATTTTCCTTTTTTGCCTTCTTTCCTTTTCTTCGATATTTCCTTTTTCTTTTTCCTGATGTTCTTTTTGTTTGCAGTTCATATCCTCCGTGAACAAGTGCATTGGTTCGTATGACGCCACTATTTGCGGGGTTCGCAAATGCGCCGAAGAGAATGTTCGCTCGGTGAGGAGGAAGCTTGAAGTTCTTGAGTTGTCGAGCTCGCGGCAGATCAAGTTGCTCGAGAGACAAGTCTCGGATTTGCAAGCTGAAAAGGAGAGAGCCGTGTGTATGTCTGTTCGCCTGGAGGTTAAGGTTTCTCGTCAGTCCGAGGAACTGAAGGATTTAGCGGGCTAGCTCGTGACTGCCAGGGCCTCGCGTGATGCTCACGGTTGCAAGGCTTGTTCTGCCGAGCTTCCGGTCTTCTTGAGAGAGTGAACAGGAACTCTCGATTCTCTGTCCGAAGCCAGGGTTGAAGAGGTGAATTTGTCTCAGATTGTGGGAAATCTCGAGTTGATTGCGTTGATTCAAGGTGGCGAACTTCCTGACTTAGATCGAGAGAAGGCCAAGCTCTTGAAATGGAATGCTCGCTTTGATGGCGCTGATAGCCGGTTTGATGACATGATTGCCCTGGTTCGGGAGAAGATCGACTCTCAGTTGGTTCCTCTTTCTAGTGATCCGACCGTTCCGCTTCTCGAGCCTTGCTCGCTTGAGGAGGAGGCCGCGTTGATCGGAGTTCTTGATCCGGCCGGATCCAATGAGGACGTTCCCGGGATCGCGGACCTTGCCGTGGTTAAGGCGTTTGGCCCAGAGTCTTGATCTTCGTTTTTTGTTTTCTAGATTTTTGCTTTTGTTTTCTCTTCTTTTTTTTTTTTGAATCCTTGTATCGTCTGGCTTTGCTTGTGGGCCGAATGAGCCTTTTTGCTTCTGAGATTAATGAAAAGGTTTTGAACCGTTTACGAGGCTTTTTCTTTTCCTGCTTAGCGTTTCTTGTTTGACGAAGGATGCCAGGCCCAACCTCCGAACGAGATAGGCGACTGGTCTGCTTGCCCAGAGGCGATATTGATATTGGCCCAAGAGGCGATGTTCTATATAGCTTGCCAAGAGGAGTTTGCCGAGGGGAATTTATGTTGTTTAGCTTGCCGAGAGGCGTTTGGTTTGTTTGTCGCTTGCCAAGAGGCATTTGCGTTGTATAGCTTGCCAAGAGGCGTTTGCGTTGTATAGCTTGCCAAGAGGCGTTGCTGAGTTGGAGCATTTTTCCGGACACTCGAACTTTTGGCCAGGTTGCGATGTTTTCCTGGGCTTGTGTTTTGGTGTCAAGGAGTTACACGTTTAAATTCCTCTCTCGACTGAACGCGTTTAGAATCTCGTATCAGAACCGGTTTGATACTGCGTTCGGAGATTTTCATGACCAGCTTTCCATGTCAGGCGTTTTACTGGGTTTACGAGCTTATTTCACGGTTTACACGTCGCACTATTTGCCTATGCGAAATGCTCCTGAAGATAAGCTTAAAAGAACATCGTCTGCGACGCTCCCTAAAGGATCGCAGGATGTCAGGTCACGTCGTTCGGATGTTGTCCGGAAATTTATATAGCGCGCTAAGTTTATCCACTGCAGGATGTTAAAGAACCATGGTTAAGTCACCCTGTTGTGATCAGCAACGGGCGGTTGATACGTATGCCAAGAGGCGATGTGTGCCGAGAGGCGATTTCTCGAACAAAGAAGTCTCGTTCTGGCCAGCAACGGATGATCTCGTCCGAGAATATGGGATTTAAGGTTTCATGTTTTGACCTTTTTACCCCTTTTTGCGAGAATTTCTTTGGGAGTATGTATATACTGACCCACTCCCCCCCTTTTTTTTTTTTGAGGGAACAACTGAACTCGTTTTTTAGGCGAGCTGCCTACGTACCCTTTGTGAGAAGGGATCAAGTCACCCGTAGTTCTGGTTTTTTTTTTTTTTTGTTTTTGGTGTGCGCCTCTGCTTTATAGAATACGGAATTGACCGTTTTGTACTAAGCGATCATGGATGTCTTCTTCTCGGCGGTTGCCGGTCCTTGCCCGTCTTTGTCTTCTGTGGGTTCGAGCTCCGTTCTCTCGAACTGATCCGTTCTGCTCATTTTATTTCTGCCCTTCGTGTCTTCTTCTTCTTTCTTCCGTTTTGGGTTTTCTCTATGCGGGACCGTCGGGTTTCGGAGTTTGTGTTCTGCGAGGAAACAAATCCGGGCTTCTTTTTGATTTCCCCAGACAGTCTTGATTCCGTTGGGGGTCGGAAACTTCAGACAAAGATGGTAAGTTGACGGGATTGCTCGCATCGAGTTGATCCACGGGGTCCCCATGATGACGTTGTAGATTGCGGGGTGATTAGCCACCGCGAAATTTACGACCTTCGTAATTCCGCCGACGTGGACCGGGAGTTGGATCGTCCCATCGGTCATAGTGACTTCTCCGGAAAATCCAGTGAGCGATCTGGGGTTTGACTTCACTTCTGATAGATCCACGTTCATTCTTCGGAGCGTCTCCCGGAATATGACGTCTACCGAGCTTCCGGTGTCGATTAGTACCCTTGATACGTCGTAGTCGTTGATGTCTAGTTCTACGACTAGGGGATCTTCGTGGGGCTGATCGAGCCCTTCGGCGTCGTCTTCGGTGAAGGCGATTCGGTCATCATTCCCGGCCGTCAGGGTTCTCGGGGTTCTCGGGTTTGACTCCTTGTCTCCTCTCCTGAGGAAAGCTTTTATCGAGGCCACCGTGTCTTTGCAGTATTGGGATCCCCTGATGATCATGTGGATCCTTCTCCGGTTCCCAGCTTGGTCGTCTCCGTTCGGCCTTCTCCCTCGTTTGGGTGCTTCTTCCGGAGGCTTCTCGGGATGCTCCTGGTTAAGTCTCTCTGCCTGGACTTCGGTATCTTCTTCGTGTAATCCGAGACTCTCTAGGGTTATATCTTTTCCGAGTTCTCCGGTGAGCAGCTTAGCTGCGAGTCTTCTCCCAATTGTCCTGCAGTGTTCGGTTGAGTGTCCCCTGGCTCGGTGGTAAGTGTAGTAAGCATTCTCGTCGTAGCCCATCCGAGCCCAGGTGGGCGTTGATCCTCTGCCGCGTCCATCGAACGGGTATCTCGTGTTTATCTGGTAGTTATGTGCTCCGCTTGCTTCAGGCTCTTCGTCTCTGCCACCGCGTTTGCTTCTTCTTTTCGTCAGGATATTCGCGGGCTGCGCCGGGCTTTTAGACATTTTCTGTGGCTGGTGCCTTTTGGCCAGGGCTTTCATGTCCTCTTCGTGAATTACAAAGTTCGAGGCGCGGTGGAGAGCGTCTTGAATGGTGACCGGTGGGTTGATAGTGATCTCCTTCCGGAAGCTGGAGGTGTACCACAGAGACTTCCTTAGGGCGTTTATTACGGCGTTATCGCTTAGACGATCGATCTTTGACACGATTACATTGAACCTCTCGATAAACTCTCTAAAGCTCTCTTCGGGTCCTTGTGACAACGAGTAAAGGTCTGCATCAGATGTTGAGCGGCTTATGAAAAGTGAATAATGCTTTAAGAAGGCCGCGGATAACTGATCGAAATTGTCGATCGTGTCTCTCTCCAATCGCGAGAACCACGATAAGGCTGCTCCTTTCAAGTGTTCGACGAACAAGAGGCAGAAGCCAGCGTCTTTTTCCTCGGGCTTGAATTTAGTCCGACTTGTTGCGATGTGGAAGGCCGTCATGTCTGCTTTCGGATCCGTCGTTCCCTCGTAGAACGGGATTTTGAGTTTGCCGGGGTCGGAGAGTCTCATGCTCGTGATTCTTGATGTGAAAGGAATCTTCTGAGTTTCCTCCAAAACTCGGTCGATCTCGGGAGCCGCACTGGTCGCTTTGTGGACTTGAGATCTCATTTCTCTTATTTGGCTCGCCGTTAGCTCCATTTGGGCGCGTAGCTCTGATATGCTCAAATTTACCCTTTGAACTACTCTCTCAAATTAAGAGATCGACTGTAGTACTTAGGGATCGATTGCCACAGAGACTCAAGATTCGCACAATAGATTATCGGTTTTCGAATTAAGCTAAACGAGACTGAATGTATTGAAAAACAGTGTAGTAAAATAGGTTGTAAATCAGATGGGAAAAGCGTCAGGCTCAGGGAATTCTCAGGAAATCATGAATGCAAGATAATCAGTCAATCAGGATTCTGCTATGTTCTAGAACTCGAAACACAATATTCAAATC
>VHIU01000029.1:0-61758 GCA_010577795.1 Isatis tinctoria | reverse complement strand
GCATAAAATTCGGTTTCAGTTATCACTGTTGTAATCGTCACGTTATTTTTTAATCAAACCGATCAAATTTGAATGTTTGGTGTCCCGGTTTTATTTAAATGAAATTAAATGAAAGTAAGATATAGTAGCATGTAAATCGTGTTTGTCCAATTTTGTATTATTTTTTTACCCTCAATGAGTTTTTTTAAGTCAAAGGAGACCAATGACACAAAAAGTAATATGTCATGGTCTCTTTGGTTTTTTTCTTAAAATACTCCTGTTTTAATATAGTAGATTGGCAAAATAGATCGTTTTATCTCATTTTCAACGTGGAATTACTAACATGCCCTCATACTTAATTTCGAAACCAACGTAAGAGCAATAAATGTAGAACATATTGTCTATCACACACACACGTCTTCACCGCACTAGTAAATCATTATGTACATCATCAATCTTTTTCACATTTACAATCACTCGGATCATGAACTATGACTCATTGACTTGTTGTGCATCTTTCCTCACATAAATTTTACTCCTAATGACATCCATATACATGGCATTCTGAAATTTCCGAGAAATACATTCATATGTGTATCAAAACATAACCCATTATGGGGTGAAACGAAGTCTACTTGAAAATCCACTATGAACTATGGGGTGAAACATAACCCATTATTTATACACATATATAAATATGAACTATGACTCATTGACTTGCTCTACTTCACCCTATTTAGAGCAATCGATCTACACCAAATCGACTTCGTTTCACTACGAACACAGCACGATTCTTTCTACAAAAGCGCCAATTTTATGTAGTATATTCTGCCATTCCAACGAATAGAACCTTGTTGGTTCAAACCATTGACAACTCTCCATAGCCTCAGCTCAAAGTCATACCACATAAACCCAAATCTAGCATAGTAAATGTAGAGCACATTGTCAATCACACACACCAGTGTTCCACCATTTATGTTTAGACATCTCAAAACTCTCAGAAGAACCATCTCTAATCATAGCAAACAGTGACATCTCTAGGTATGAACATTTCAGAGCGCAGGCTAACACTACAAGAAAAACTGCTTATAGCTACAGAATTTTTTGTAGCTATGGCTACAATTTCGTGGCTATTTGATCAATTTCTACAAAAAAAATCTGTAGCTATGAGCTTGTGGATATTAACTAAATGTGGATATTTGTGGCTATCCATAGCTTTTTGTTCCACAATAAGCAACAGATGATATTCTGTGGATAATATCCACAAATAGTTAAAGATTGTATTTGTGGTTATCTTAGCCACAACTAACCACAAATAAAATCGTAGTTTCATCAGTAAATAGTCACAAATAATATTGTAGTTATAGCTTTGTAGCTATTTTAAATTTGTGGATTTTTATAGTTATGTAGACACAGATAATCACAACTATAATTGTGGCTATTTATTAAATTTTAACAAAAAAAAATGTTATATAAAATTAAATTGATTAATAATATACAAAAACTAAAATTTAAATATGAGATTATATACAAATAATTCTTCACGAAATCTTCTCTTCAATGATTACCACATTGTGATTTGTGATTAAGCAAAAAGGGATCCAAACCACCATTTGTGATTTCGTCACAACCAAAACCTGCACAGTCCATATTTTCTGATTAAATTTTCCATCAAGATGCTAGAGAAAACAGCTAATATAACCTAATGTGAGGGGAATTGGATCAATTATACTTAAGTCATATATATAAACGACTCTATATCACAGTGATGTAGTGAAGGAAAGAAAAAACAACTATAGGAAAAATAGAAACGAGGATTTACCTCTTGTGCTTCAACATACTCAGACTTTGAAAGTTCCAGAGCCAATCTATTCTCAACGAAAAGCATCTGTAGAATAATATAACAGCCATGTGTTGCAAATCAGTTTTTGCCGACAGGTAAAAAACAAAAAGAGTACGTAAGTTTCAAAATTAGACAAACTCCATCATCTTCAACCTTAAGAAGCCTTGGCTCAAGCTAGTATACTAATACAACGCAGTATATAATATATATCTAGATCTGGTATAATATATATACATAGATGTGGAAAAAATGATAGATCTGAAGGAGGTAGAAGACAAAGGGGAAAGAGAAGACTTACCTTGGGTCAACGGCCATGGAGGATCTTCAGAATCGACCGAAAGAGGCAAGAAAGGGAAGAAATTAGAAGGCAAGCTTGAAACAGAGCTTCTGGAGTTCTTTAAAGATGGTGATGAAGGTTGAGACGAAGAAAGAGAGACCCGACTCACCAGTATCAATCGCTGTGTTATCTGCGATTCAAAAAAGATTGGGAGACTGTTTGTGTTCATTGTTTCTTCGATTGAGGAGACTGACGATGGAGAAGGAAGGAGGCGAAGAAGAGGAGAAGAGGAGGAAAGAGAGCAGAAAAAAGGTTATAATTTGTGTCCATTAGATCTTAAATTAATGTACGGCAGATGTTAAACTAAAAGGTGATCCTTGCCTATCTAAATTAACCAATCAAAGTTCAGTTTTTCTGTTTTTGCATTTTGAGATTTAGCATTTTCGATCAAAGCCATTTTAGTTCATTACTTTAATCTTTTTAGTACATAAATTTTGTAATCTGTGATAAATTAATGATAAATAAATTGTATATCTTTTTGCATTTATTTTTATAGTGTTAGATTTTGGGTATGTAGGCAGTTTAATGTTTAAAATTTAGGATTACTAAATTAATAATTATACCTTTTTTAAAAATTACTCATGTGTTGGATTTTTATATTGTTAGGTGTTTGTTCAGGTGGCTGTTTAAGATTTATGATTTATAATTTTTTAAAATAACTATAAGTGTTGGATTTTGGATATATACTATATGTTATATTATGTTTAGGGTTTAAAGTTTGAGATAAAAAATAATTATATTTGGAACTTTTTTAAGTTAGTCATAAGTTTTGGATTTTATTTTCAGTATGGTGTTTATCATCAAGAGTTTATAGCTTAAGATGTAGAGTCAATGACTAAAACTCAAGGTTTAGGGTATGTTTAGGGTTTTAATTGTCTACGAATAGCTACGGATGATACTGTGTCTACATACTTCCACGATTGTATTTGTGGCTAATAGTGGATTTTAATTTCCACATTAATTTGTGGTTGTTCGTGACTTGATTGTCATCGAATAGCTACAAATTATACTGTGTCTACGTATTTCCACGAATTTTTGTGTGGCTAATAGTAGATTTCAGTTTCCACAATTTATTTGTGTCTACTTGTGTCTTATTTTTCTTCGAATAGTTACGAAGTATATTTCGTAGCTATATAGCCACAAAAAGCAACGTAATAGCCACAAATTTTAGATTTTTAAAACCGTAGCTTGGTTGTGGCTAACTGTGGCTATATATTACAGCCACGGAAAATGTTGTAGCTAATCCATAGCTATATGCAGTTTTTCTTGTAGTGTAAGATAGTTGGACAATGATGAAAACAATGAAAGAGGCATTGGTTGTTAGATGATTCTTGGCGGTGGCTGGTCATCGGCTCTAGAGGAGGAAAATGAAAAGATTTTAAAGTTTTAGAAATTAAGGGGGGTGTATTCAACTAAGGATTTGAGGTGATTTGTTTTAAAATCATAAATTCATTGTTATTCAACCATGAATTTTAAAAACCATTTAAAAATCCAGTGTTATTGAACTTGTGATTTTAAAATGTACCCTCAAGTCTACTGTTATTGAAAATATTTTAAGTGATGAATTTCAGGAGATTTGCTGGGATTTGAAAGTGTTTTGGTGCAATTGCTTAGTTAAAAATATTAAAATCCAAATTACATGGTTTTAGATAGGATTGTAGAGTTTTTTGATTAAAATCATTTCAACTTCCCTAATTCACCCAAAATCATCTCAAATCTCTTCAAATATAAGATTGAATACACCCCCCTAAGTGTTTAAGGAAGATCCAAAAATTGTCACCTTTTGTACGACGAGATTAGAAGTTCTTACAATAATAGTAAAAGTTTTAGGTAAGTCCGTCAATTAGTAAATATAATATCATATAAATTAATCTTTCCAAATTTACTCTCTTCTCTTCTTTTCAAGTCTATATATGATCCAAATTTTGAATTATCGAAAATTGTTGACTTGATGTCTCTTATGCTTACGGCAATTAGGATTACTCTAAAAACCAATTCGCTACTTTACAAATATAAAAACAAAAGGTACCTTTCAAGTGAATATGAAATGATTGAGAGAGAATTTTTATGTCCACCATATCTTAACCTGTTCAGAATTTGTCTACCATTCATATTTTATCTACTAGAACATATATATATATATATATTATATCTTGCATTTTTTTTAAATATTTGGTATATAACAAGATACTGAATAATTTGTTTGAAATAAAGACAAGTTGCCAATAGTAAAAAAAAAAAGCTAAAAATGATTTTGCAGATCAAACTCCACTTAACATTGTAATACTTTTATTTTTGCATAGATAAATAACAACTAAAATGATTTTGCAAAGAAATACAATGTTTAAGATACAATGGTTGGAGAAATTATTCGAAGGGTAATGACATTGAACCAAACATTATAAAACGTTAAGGTTTTGGTACCCAAACGTTTCGAGACATTGATCATAATAGGAAAATGAACAACAACAACGATAACAACAACAATAATATATAACAACAACAACAATAGCAACAACTAGAAGTTGTGCTTTTATTTTATTTAAATAGTTGCTGAGCAAAGCTAATTCAGCTAATCTCTCACCACATGGCAGATTTTTCTCTCCTGGAAACACCTAATCGCGTACATGAAATTGGCCAATTGCGTCGGGTGAAATGGATCGAAGAAAAGATGTGTATCTGGCATCTTACACGAGGTCGAGCCTCGTGCACAAAGCGATACTCCATCATAAGCGCCAGGGCAACATGGGTTTATCGAATTCAGAAGATTCGAACTAGCATGATCGCTCGAAGGTCCCCGAAGTCCCAATACGAAGTTGAAGTAATCTGAGAATAAGAAGGAAGTGCCAAAGAATTTTCGCTTCATATGAGCCAGGCTTTGTCTTAGCTTGGAGTTGTAAATGCCAATTGCAACATTTAAATTATGGTCGCAGCTTCCAGGTGGCACGGTATGAGCTATTATGTTTGGGTAACATCCTAATGGTTTAACGTTGTTGATGAAGAACTTCCTTGCTCCTAATGTATGCAATCTCTATAACAAAAAAATAATCAAATTGTTAGTAGAATGCATCTTGATAATAACATGAAAAAATATTTAAGCGGAAAAATCAGACTAATCCATAGAATCTGAAATATTAGTTTTGGTTTTGTTTTTTCCGTTTATATAGTTGCCAATGTAAATGAAACTGCAAAATCTACTAAAGACCGGTTTCATACGATTTCATTTCCATATTACATTTATGTTTAGTAGCCCTTTTAATAAACTACTATATCTTTAGCATTTAAACTAATAAAGTTTTGTTTAGGTAGTTTCTAGATTGGTTAATACGAATGGTTCATATATATCGTTTGAATCAAACAATAGTCACCATTAGTTAATGTAGCGGCCAAGGAAAAAATGGTTAAAACCCAAACATCATTTTTCTTACCTGAAATTGTATCAAATACTCATGAAAAAGCTTGTTTGCGAACTCATTGGGATCGATTGTCTTATTATATAAGAAAGCGTAATCGTTAGTTCCCACCGCGATCATGAACAAGGATTCAGCCAAGTGTTCAGTGAGCTCTGACTGCGTCTTAAACTTTTTCTTCAGATGCTTGTCGACGGTTTCTTCGAATAGATCGACTTGGACACTCAAAGAGAGACAGTTTCCCTTGTTCATCAAAAGAATCATATATAATAGTACTCGTTAGTTTTTGTTCTTCCCATAATTGATATTGCATAGATCTTTTTGTAGAATATTGAAACTTACCACTGTCTTTCCTGTCTGAAAAAAAACCCCACAGCTAGCAGAAGCATAGTTAATACCAGTTGAGATATTATTCTTTTGCTCTTCTGATAATCCGAGATAAGCAGGAACCAAAGGAAGCCCGTAATAAATAGCTGAGAAGAAGTAGTAAACATAACAAAACAAGTAGTCAAGGTTTAAATATATTTGAATTAGCAACTATTTTGTTTACTTAATCTGTATACAGAATATAAACATAGGGAAAAATCATATATATTCCTGTTTCAAACTCCCCATTTAAAATAATTTATCTTTCTTAACTTTCACTATTTTCATTTGTTACTCAGATTATACAATTTCCATAAAATTACCAATCAAATATAATTATCCGATTATCAAAAAAAAAAATATTAGTCATTATTATTACTTTATTAGGGAGTATTATTATACATTATTTGCGTAATTAATATATATATATATATGAAATTTTGAAGCATAAATTTTCCGTGGAAGGAGAGAAATGACACTTGTGTTTGTTGTTACCAATGTAATCAGCAATAGTTTTGCCATTGCAAAAACGGCCGGTGGGTTTGCCTCCTTCAAAGTCAGAACCATAAGGTGGAAAATTCGCTCTGAATGTCGTGTCAAGATTATTATTGTTCCCTGAATCAACCAATGAATCTCCCAGAACATACAAAGCCGGAAATTTCCCGCCAAAATAAACTGTTTCTTTGGCAGAAACATTGAGAAGACAGATGAAGAACAAAAGAAGGCATGGCTTTAGAGAAAAAATCAAACCCATTTGTAAACCTTTTCTTCCGGTGTAGAGAAAAAGGAAGAAAGAAAACCATGCAAATTGGAAAGCACGACGGACACTTATTTATAGGGTGAATATGATGTATAATTATAAAAAACAAAATATCAATAAATTAACCAAAGTATCTAAAGAGAGATATAAAAAAATAGAAAGAAAAAAAGAGAGAAAATAGTTAGTTTTTAAATTATGTCTTTTTTTTTTTGTTTTTGCCTCTAATATTTTCCCTTACTTATAAAGGATTCGGACAGCATCATTTTTTTAAAAAGTAATAATAATACAACATGGTAAAAAACATAAATTAACTATGGTTAACGAAAACCTATATATGAACTGAAAAGTATAATTTATAGATACCTTAGACCATCCTCAACGGGATATCTTATAGCTATATCTTAGTGTAATTATCTAATAAAATAAATCAAAAAGAAATAATAAGTGAAAAATCGATTCTTATGTAAGATGTTTAAGAATCGGCTTCTAAAAGACACGTGTCTTCTCCTCCTTCGATTTCTTCTTTTTCGTTCACCACCTCTCTCCTTCTTCGATATCTCCGACCATGGAGAGGAGCATATACTCCTTTTTCTGTTCACCACTACTGATATGGTTTTGCAGACATCTCCGAAGCTCTCACAGATGCAAGACTACATCTTCCATGGAGGTCAGTAACCCAAATGCTCTCTACTTTCTCTTATTTAACTATTTTTCTAAGGTTTTTTTCTAATAAATTTCTTGATTTTGTTTGTAATTGGTGAGATTGTCGGTGAAGGGAGACCGTACTGCTTCCAAATTGTATGTTGGCCACTTTTCGGTTTAGAGCTTCAGAGATTAGTGCTGCTGTTGCTCTTTCTGATTCTGGAGAACTCACTTCTCTTGCAAAATTTCTGGTCTTTGAGAAGTGGCGTTGGGTAGATGTGAAAGTTAGATTAGGATTAAAAGATGCTTTATTGATGTAAACTATGAAATAATTTTAATTCTTTTGTCCTTGTACTAGAGCTAATACATCTGCAGGTTTTCTTCTAATCTCCCATTGTCTCTAACCATGAAATATCTTCCAAGTGATCAACTTGGATTGTTTCTTCGTTTGTGGTTTACCAGGTATCTTCATAATCTCTGTTTCTCTGGGTTTTTAGTTGCTCACCAAGATCCAGAATTTCATGGATTATGGTGACCTTTTTATCATTATTTTTAGTTGCTTACCATAATCTAACTTTGTGGATTTATATGAGCGGATCGCCTCTTGCTTGATTGAAAATATTGTCTGTGTTAGGCTCTAAACCAACACCAGATGAAGCATCAGTCGCAAGTTACAATGTTGCTTGTTGCTACTCAAAGCTTAATCAGGTAAAAAAAAAAGCTTTAAATCTTTCAGATATTGCATTTTAAGTTGCAGGGTTCATTTGAGTTCTTTTGATAGGTTCAAGCTGGTCTCTCGGCTCTGGAAGAAGCATCCGAAGTCATGATTGATTTCAAGGTAAAGTTCTTATGTTCAATGGAGATCAAAAGAAATGATGTTGTTTGTTGAAAAGCTGAGTAATTGTTTCCTTTGCAGAGAATCTGAACCACATAGCGATGAAGGGGATCAAGAAAGGAGTGCGTCGTTAATGGCGGACATTGTTGGCTCAAAGGTAATAACAGAGGAAGAGCTAGATTCAATCACTCTTTGGCTGCAATGCAGAGGTACTATGTTTAGTGAAAATGTAAAATGTAATGGTTTTTAGTTGATTGTTGCGTCCAACACAAAGATTTCAATGGTTTTTGATTTCAACTAAAAACTTTAATAATTGTTTTAAGAACTCCTAATGGAGTACTACCATTGGACCAAAAAAAAAAAAATATCTTAACAAAGTTCTTAACTCACATTTTATAATTAAAAATTACATAAGATCCTTATTAGTGGTGCCAGCGTTGAGGATGCTCTTAAAAAGAAACCTCCTATGACACAACCAACTATGTAACCGACTTTTTATACATTATATATATAATTTTGAGGAAAGCTGCATATAAATAAAACCTTGGTTGACATCTATATCTACTCCATTTCATTTACCATTATATATTTTATCTCTGAATAAATTTTTATTGGACATAAAATAATGTATCTAGATTTATTCCCCAACATATATCTCTGAAATTCAATCATCCATTATTATTGCAAAATTGCTGGAAAATAATAAGAATTGCAAAATTTATTGTGGCATGGTTGTTATAATTCGGGTTGAATTTTTAAATATTTAACCAACATTTTTTTACAAAATTGACGATAGGTTTGTAAACAAAACTTAAGTGGAGAAATTGTTTGTTTCAAAAATGAATCCGCTCATTTACTTGCAAAATTGGGTTCTTCTAGTTTCTTATCTTTCTCATATTTTGGTTTTCTTCCTTTATGGCTTTCAAAAATGGATCAGCTCATTTACTTGCAAAAGATGTTTCAAACCAAAGAATCCGAGATAGTTGATCTACCTGTCCGTAATGTTATTCAACTTCTCATTTTGAACGAAAAGTCTTAGATTTTCAATTATATAAACTCTTTTTCACGTTAGTATAAACTCCTTTTTACGTTAATAAAAGGACACCTTTGTCCCCGGGAAAAAATGTTTTTACAAGCAAACCCAGGATACTTACGATCACAAGTTTACAAGCAAACAAACTTGGAACTTGATCCGCAGACATCTTCCGGCTATTCACTGGCATCGACTGATCTGGTTCCCGCTAGCACTACCTCGACAAAGTTTGATACTATGGCTCGCAATGAGAGACCGCCTACAAACAGGGAATAGGATGCGTAGCTGGGGCTACTATCAAGACTGCCCTCTGTGTGGGGAGCAAGACGAAACTAGGGATCATTTGTTTATGGCGTGCCCCTATTCTTATACTGTGTGGACAAAAATTGTGGCAAACGTTCTACGATCGAGGATAACACCTGACTGGAATGGAACTGTCATCTCGCTACTTAGCAACAGACTCTCTGCAACAGACAAGAAACTTACAAAGATGGCTTTTCTATCTACGGTTTACTGGATCTGGAGAGAAAGAAATGCCCGAATACATGATAACACAGCTCGCTCAATGGAGTTCATGGCAAGGACAATTCATAAGGAAATGCAGCTACGTCTAGGTGCTGAGGGAGATAAAGAGGAGGAGACATTAAATCGTTGGAACTCCTATCCCTTTGTAAAAGTTTTTGGTTTTCTTTTTTAATTCCTTATTTAAGAGAACAAAATTAGCTTTCCGTGTGTCTACGGGGGCAAGTTTCTTTTGTTGATATATAAATTTAACATTTCAACAAAAAAAATGTTTTTTGTTTTTACGCAGAAAATAATTTTCTACTTTTAGAAAAAATAATTAATATTAAATAAAAATAGCAGCAACAACTTGCGTTGGTTACAATGAATGTGTTGTGAGGAAATGAACACGGTTTTGTCCTCAAGTCTTTTCTGTTATCCAGTTTTGTGGCCGATGATGATTTAGTGCGAAGGGGTGGTCAGAAAAAGAAAGGCGTTATCAGACACGTGATTCTCTAACGCATTGTGACAAACGAAAATTGCAGAATTTTATTTGTAAACTGGTGGAAAATAAATCATGGTCTAGTTTATATAGTAAAACTTTTAGTATAGAAATTCGTAAACAAAATATAAATAATATTGCAGTGAAGCAGCACGAAAGCAAGTTAAACCGCGATTTCAGATTGGACGAAGTTAATGACATGTTAAAATTATGCGGCCAAAATCAGTTGTCATCACAGTACTAAGCCAACGACTTGTTTTCAAAATAATAATAGTGCACTAATAAGAACTGATAATACCAAATCAAGCGGGGTAAATAAAGAACATTAAATATGATTTTGAGCTATGTGAACAGGAAGATAGATCGAAAATAAGAAACACATTCTCACACACTAACTCTTACATTTCTATACTTGTTCCTCTGTTCATTTGTATTTTGATTCATGTAGAAAGTGTTGTGAAATCATCAATGTTAAAGGCTATTTACTCCCGAATTTTCCTTGTTCTTCTGGCATTAATTGGAAGTTCCCACCGTGTGAGAGACATATACTTCATTTAGGCTCTCCTAAAGCCAATAGGAGTTATCTTGGGGCGTTCATTTTCTCTTCAAAGACATACCAACGAATTAATACAAGTCTTCCATCTTTTGTGGTTTTTGCTGTGATTTTTTCTTCTTTTTGCGGGTTGATGAAGCCTATGTTAGAAGAGGAAAACAAAACCAAAGAAAATATTATTCGAGGAAACAAGAGTACAAGTGTACACACTTTACTGCAGATTAAAATTTGACTTGTCAAGGGAATGCTTAATGCCCAAGTCATTTAAAACAAGAGAAAGATTAGTAATATTATCCACTTTGGCTTCGGCTTCTAGCTAGTAATATTAGGTCGGGCGATTACTAATGATAAGATTGTTTATTCGTTGGTTGTTGATATTTTGAGTAACGGTTGTGATGACCTCGTTAATCTTTTAATTTTGGTCTGAGGCGAACTTTTGTTGTTCTTGGAAGAATTCAAGATGGTCTCTTGAATGCTCTGATTATTTTAGAAAAGTTTGTTGAGTGTGTATATGGAGAATGCTTTG
The DNA here is from genome assembly GCA_010577795.1 of Isatis tinctoria. Lineage (NCBI taxonomy): Eukaryota > Viridiplantae > Streptophyta > Magnoliopsida > Brassicales > Brassicaceae > Isatis > Isatis tinctoria. The sequence goes on along the minus strand of VHIU01000029.1, from coordinate 50,471 downwards.
TCTCATATGTCGTATCTTCTATCCTTCTTTTTGTTTTTTATAACTTGAAATCTTATTTAATATTTCTATTTACTCCACTCGATTTGATATTTATTGGATTTCACGTCACGTGAGTCTGAATTCAGAGCTATGTATCTAGACATATTCTCCAACATCTATCTCCTGAATTCAATTATTTATTATTATATACAAATTGCAAACTTGTTGGAAAAGAAGAAAAAAAAGAATTGCAAAATTTATTGTGGCCTGCGATCAATGACGGCCTTATGCGGAACAAGCTCACTAGTTTCAGCCTTCAGGAAGTCTTCACCCGCTCTCGTCTCGAACCTCTTTCAGCTATGGTTTGATTCTCCACTTTTCTGACTTGTCGTGAATTCGATCGGCTACTCCTACTTCTCCTTTGGTTCAAATGCATGTCTCCTCATTGGCTGTTCAAATGGTCGATGATTCTACCCAATTATTGGGCTTAAGTAATTGGTTCAAATTGGGTTCCTTGAAAACAATTTACTGTGTATTTAACTTGGGTAATAGCCCAAACTCTGTGCCTTGGCTTGGCTAGGCAGTGTATTTTTAATTTCCTTATGTTTTAAAAAAAAACTTGGGTAAAAGCCCGAACTCCTTTTTTCAAAAAAAAAACTTTGTAAACAAAAATTAAGTGGAGAAATTGTTTTCTGCAGAAATGAATTGGTCATTTGCTTGCAAAATTGGGGTCTTCTTGTTTCTAATCTTTCTCATATTTTAGTTTTCTTCGTTTATGGCTTTCTGATGTTGTGTATAAGGATTATATAAAATCTTTTTTACGTTAATGAAAGGCTACCTTTGTCGGGAAAAAATATTTTTAAAGAAAACCATTTTTCTACATTTAAAAGAAAAATTAATATTTAACAAAAAAATTATAGAAGCAACAATACATTGAGGAAATGAACACGTTTTTTTAAAACAAAATATACACCACGGAAATAAAAGAATATTCGTTATTGGTTTGGACCTTTGTTATACTAGTCTTGTCTTGTTCGTCGATTTTTTCGGATAAAGATGATTTTTGTTACGAGAAGGGGTGGTCAGAAAAGAATGGCATGATCAGAAACGTGATTCTCTAACACATTGTGACAAACAGAATTTGGAGAATTATATTTGTAAATTGGTGGATAATAAATGATGATCTATTAGATTATTAAACATAGCTAAAAGTTGTTTTTAAAACTCATAAGAAGTGAAAATAATATTGAAAAATATTTACAAAACAAAATTGAGCTGTGATTTTAAATTCCACGAAATGAACAACACATTTAAATTTATTCCGTTAAATCAGTTGTCATCGTTAAAATGAACCAGCGACTTATTCAAACGAATAACAATATGCTAGTAAAAGCCGAGAATACCAAATCAAGCAAAGTACATTAAGGACGTTAAACATGATTTCGAGGTATAAAAATAAGAGAATAAAAAAAAAAAAGAGAGTCTGTTTTTCTCACACATATACTCAATACATTTTGTGGAAGCTTTCTTTAATCCAATAGTTGACTAATGGTTCATTAATACTTCTGCACCACGAAGTATTGGGTTCAAATCCCCGAGAAACTAATTTCTGCAGATTAATGGAAACAAGCTTATAAAGAGATTTTCAGCGTGGTGCAAGCGGAGCCGTTCATCGTGATCGTGTTTCTTAGTAAAATGGGTAAAATTATCCGTTGTATAATTGTACTTGTAATGGTTCTTATAATTTGTATTAACGTTAAAAAAAAAAATACTCAATACATTTCTATATTTGTTCCTCTCTTCATTTATATTTTGATTGTGGTAGTAAAGGCGGTAAATCATCAATAGTGGTACGCTAGGCGTAATGCGTACGTTCGACCTGGGACTAGCGCCGAATCAATTACTCGGAGATTAATCGGGGATTAATCGGGGATTAATTTTTGATGTTTTTATCTCTAACTAGTTATATATATTATTAATATATCATTTACACAATAATGGTGTTTAGTTTAGTGGTCCGTGTCCCTCTCTGCTTGCATCAAGATCTCGGGTTCGAAGGTAAGTGAAGGCATTTTTATCAAAAAAAAAATTTTGGTTTCAATGAAAGCGAAATGACAAAAGTAACCTCGTCTTCAACCTCAGATCTGCGACCCTTTTAACCTAATTTTCGCCACCATCTTTATCCTTCCATGATTTCATTATTTTTTTTCTTGTTTTACTTCTGGTTTTCACCAAAATATAACAGATCTATAATATTTCAACTCGGATTTTCATTAAAACTCGCCGATTTTCACTAAAACTTGCCGATTTTTTTCATTTCCACGTTCTACCGCTTCAAGCTACCGATCACCACCTTTTCGCCACGGTGACCGTCCGATCACCGGATAACCGGGCGTAAACTCGGCTATACGCCCGCGTTTTCGAACAAGGATACAGACTATTTACTCCTGAACTTTCTTTATTTTTCTGCTTCTCTTCACGTGTCTCAAATTCTTGGATATCTTTTCAGACGCCAATCATTTTTCCTTGTGCTTCGAGACTATCCCGGTCTCCAAACTATTCATATTCACAAATTTTGACAGCTGTACATTTGTAAATTATACTACAACAGTTTGAGTTTAGGAGGGGGCTAATTAGTCTGGATCAAAATCTCTTGTGGTGTCGGGGGAGTAAATTGTATTCTAAAATGGTGTTGGTATTTATTTTTTTTTCTTTTTTTTAATCAATGAAAAATGCATGAAAAGTCACTTTAACCACTAGAGTTCATAATATTTACAACTAAACATCTCTGGTTTATTTTTAATAAACCAAATAAACCAAATTTTTTTTCCAAACCCAGAAAATCACGGTTTGAGTTAAGTTTATCATTCTTACTAGTTGTACGACTAATTCCAGTTATACTACTACTAGTTGTTTCAAATGTACCAGTTGCACTATTATTACTAGTTGTACCAAATTTATTGAATGGAATAAGAATAATTTGTACGAATCTGGCACAGCCATCTCCTGCAATCTCTTCAACCTCCTCCGGCTCTGGCAAGTTCCTCGACGTTGCATATGGTATGTTGAATTTGAGTTTATTGAGATTACTATTGTATACTAGTTAGTATGATATTTTCATATGTACTAACACTTGAATTTGGCATAATTAATAGATGAATTAAGGAGATTATTTAGTAAAAAATTATGATTAATTTAATTTGAGATTGTTTCAGAAATAATAAAATTAGTACAACTAGGAATATCAGGACTCTTAGTTGTTCTAGTTGTCCCATTTTTATTAGTAATACTAGTATTCCTAATGAAATCGATACAACTATAACAACCAAGAGTCCCACTATTCCTATTTTCTCTAGTTGCAATGATTTAGTAGTAATACTAGTAATATTGGTACAACTAGGATAACTACTTCGTATTTGTGATAGTTGTTCTAATACTACTCGTACTACTAGTAAAATCAGTACAACTAGAACTCTAGTTGTCCTAGTAGTTATTGTTAGAGTAGTAATAGTAGTACAACTACTCGTATTGAATAATTTCTAATATATTTTTTTCAGCTTGTTGAGCCAATACGACCTGAAAGATTTATCTTTTCACCCGAGGACTACAGAAAGAGCATCAAGGCCGGTGCAAAATGTAATCAACATCGATTCCTACAGCTCTTTAAAAATTTGGGTTTAGAAGCAGAAGAAGTGGTTTGAAGAACACCCGTAGTTCAGGCGTACCATGGTTTTTAGGATTTGACCTGAATAATATAATGATGTCATTATATATGTTATGTGTTGAATTTTAAATACAAATAATGCTACAACTACCATCAAGAATTGAAACCACTAGAAATAATGGTACAACTAGTCAAATATAACTGAATTAAAATGTGCGCGCTGACACTAGAAATAATGGTACAACTAGTATATAAACTATATTTAACATAATATGAGACATTTTATGTAAATGTCAAATGTTTTAATGCCTTATTTTGAATGGAAAAACTCCTCAGCATGTATAGTTGTCTCCTCATCCATCTCCTTAGTTGGAAACACTTCAAGAAGGGGATTTAAATCCGAATCTAGCACAACCATCTCCTCAGCAATCTCTTACAACTATAATAACCAAGAGTCCCACAATTCCTATTTTCTCTAGTTTTAATAATTTCGTAGTAATACTAGTAATATTGGTACAACTAGGATAACTACTTCGTATTTGTTCTAGTTTTTCTAAAGGTCAGTAAAGTCCTCAGTCGAAAACTCATAGGTCAGATCTCCTAGGCCATAGATGGATTAATAAGGCAAGATTATTTGTGCTTTGTGTACCTTTGTGTTTTGTGTACCTTTGTAAGACTTATTTGTGTACCTCTGTAAGACTTATTTGTGGTTTGAAGACTTATTTTTAGGTACAACAGGTTCAACTATGTACAAACAGGTCTCGTTCAACTTAATATGTTTGGTACAACTAGGACCACAAGAACTAGTCGTCTAACTGGTATATTTAGAACAACTAGAACTTGTGGTACTACTGCTATTTGTGTAGTTGTAGTGATAATTCTAGTTGTACCATTTGAAAAATTCAAGCTGCCTAAAATGATTTAAATTAGATTTCTAAACATGTTTCCATACCAAATATGAGATTAAAACATCTGAACTTTACCCCAAATAGATAACAGAAGTTGAATTTTGGAATTGGTTTGATGAACATCATATGTATCCATGAAATGCCTTAATTATACTTTATAGGTTTGTTTATAAAGCTTCACCATAATAACATGAATTTTTTTTAAAAGTCTTTTATGGTCTGAAATTATGTTGAATGTAGTTTGTATACGAAATGTTGTAAGAACTACTGAAAATATAAAATTAAAATGTTGTACAACTGATTAAAACTAGAAAATGCAGAAAATACAACTCCAACAAAAATGGTACAAGTGGAAACTAGGACAACTCGAAATGGTACAAGTTGAAACTAGGACAACTCGAAATGGTACAAGTCGTAACTAGGACAACTCGAATTGGTTTTTGGAATTCGAGTATAAAAATGTTTAAAAATGTTTGAGCTTAGACTCTCCCTATGATTTTCCATCCCAGTAACCATATACAAGAACTGAAAAATAGAAAACATAATATAAGTATAAAATCATCAAAAATCAGAAAACAATGGCAAAACTGTTACAAACTGATAGTTAGAAGAATCTCAGACCTTCTTGTAGTTCATATGTGTAGAAATTGACAGACGAATATGGAAGGCAGTGAGCAATCATAACAAGATTCCCTTTCCAAAAAGCTTTGAATCAATCTTCGTTCAATATCCGTGAAGCCTCGTGCAATATGCTCGGCTTTCTCAAAGCTGCAGCATTTGTGTGCATACCTTGCACCTAAATACAACAGAGTGAATATAATCAATCAAGAATCTGTCCTAGAAAAAAAAAACTTCCTTTTCATAAATTTCGAGCTAGAAAAATGTGCAGCTAATGAAGAATTGGGATCGTGAGATCTAATATTACAAGACACGAAGTTGCAATTGGTATCTTTTTACTTGAATAACCCAACAATTTTGGGTTTCTACGAACCGAAATGAAATCTCTTTATTTCTCTCCAATGAAAACGAACCTGGAAGAGAATGGTGAGGCGAGAGAGAGGGGCACTGCAAGTCTTGCTAAAAGCGCTGGTGATTCCTCCGGCTAAGAGCTGCGACGCTGATTCGATGTGCGATCTCTGGTCCTGCGTTAGACGATGAGATGAAGCTTTGTTCCCGACGACGCCATGCCCTGAGCTCACCCCAACCCTAGCATCCGTCTGCATCACCATTCCCGATCAAATCTCACCGCCGGAGAGATTATCCAAAACCGAAAATGAATCTCTCAAAGATCTTCGTTTTTCGTTTGAATTGCTTTGCTTGAAAGTTTGGTTATATCTCTTTTTGTGTGCCTCTCTCTCGTCTTTTCCAATTTCTTTTTCTTTCTCTGCTTGTACGCTTGTTTCCAACGCCAACACCAACACGAGACGGAGCATCATCGTCGTGGTCTTCTCCGGTTCCATGGGAGAGACAAGAGACGATCAAGACACGAAAGAGAGAGATATGTAGTTGGGTTGGTTGGGTTTGGTTGTTGGTATTAATGTGGTCGAATTGAATTGTTGGATTTTGGTTTGGATTGGATTTGGATTGAAGATGGGTTGATTTCATTAAGGTTACAAAAGTAATATCCACCCCTTCAACACCATGCTGATTACACTTACACCAACCTGATTTCTTACCTCCTCATTAACACCATAAGAGATTTTGATCCTAGTTAGTCTATACCTTAAAATGGAAGAAAACTGTAAAGGACAAGAAGCGTTCTTTAGCATAAAAGAAACAGCTTCTTTCCCTCGTAAGTGGGTGTGAAAACAAAATTAAAACACCACGAAACAGCAATTTTCGCGGTGGACAAGATGAACGGTCACACTCCAAAGGGTGTAGTTTTTCTGTGTAACAAAATTCGTTATGTTTAGAGAAGGAATAGAAAATACCTCTATGGATCTATTCTCTATGGCTCTTGTACTATGAAAGTAGAACCAAAAGCTTAAAGCTTTGAGAGAGAAGACGATAAAAAGTTATTTCTAGTCTTTCGGGTTAGGTTTTACGGTCGACACTTGCATTATATTTGTACAACTAAAGTAATACCCTAGTGTAAGAAACAAGTGTCATCATCATATTGCATATGCAGAATCAAGAGGTTGGAAGCGATTCCTCAGTTTAAGCTCCGTGTATGTTTTTTTCATCTCCTTGTTCTTATTCCCACACTTAACAGACTACTTTTCATAATGGATGTAGTTACAAAACATCCATCGAAGAATCTAGCTAATACAATGCCTTACACTCTGTGTTGGAATAAGCTCGAAGTAAATCTTATGAAGATAAGAATCGAAGAATGTATATTTAGGAGTTAGCTAAATATACTTACATATTTAGGAGATATCTAAATATACTTACATATTTAGGAGATATCTAAATATGTAATATTGTCTAATTAGAGATTAGGGTTTTGGATTTGATTCTTATATATATGAGGAGATGCTAAAGTGTGATATAACTCATTAGGGTTTTTGTGAGAGTTTTGTAAGGAATAGAAAGCTTGTAATCTTGGTGACAACTCTAGTGGATTCCGGGCTAGGTCCAGGCGAGACGTAGGTGATGCTATTCAGGCTCACCGAACTCGTTAAACTCGTGTGTCTCTTTTTATTTTATCTTCATATGCCAATAATTGGTATCAGAGCGCAGGCTCTTTGATTCATGGAAGATGGAGACATCGTGAACCAAGAGAAAGGAAAAATTGGTGAAGATTCTCAGGTTCGGCAACATCGTGACTTCAGGGGAGAAGAAGCAGAGCATGTTGCCAGATCAGCGGTGTTGATGGCAAAGCAAAAGAGAGAGTCGCAAGCTCAGAGATTGCATAGGCGGTGGAGGTTTCAGTTACCGCAAAGGCCACCGGAAGTTGCAGAGGTTACTCGTAAAGAGGAGTTATGGTCTACGACGAGCTTGGCGTGAGCTCGTGCTGCCACCAGGGATATCATCGGAGGTCAAAGGTGATGACGGAGACATTACCGGAGTTGAGTGTTGGTCGCGTCTCTCATTATGGGAGGAAAGGTTGAAGATAAGATTATTGGGCTTTATGATGAGCCCGTTATTTTCCATGGAGAAATATGGAGAATAGCTTGTTGGGCCAAGGAGGATTTAAGCCCACCAGAGCTTATTTTTTTTTCTTTCCTCTCGACAAAAGGAAAAGAGGGGAGATGCAGAGAATTTTTTTTTGGGGAGACTTCACGTTGATCGGCGGCGTACAGTACTCGAGTCGTCAATGAAAAGTTGAAAACCTTTGCTTCAAGTATATGAGTCATGGGTTCTTGAATTCACAAGTGGTTACACAAGAGTCGACGACGATGGTGGTTCGTGTTGCCGGAGAGAACCGCCAGAGACACTGAAGTGTATCGGTGGTGATGGAAATTGTTTCAATTTGGTGCTGCGGAAACGACAAAGAAAGTGTCGTGATGGAGAAGAGTTGAAACCAGAGATACAAGTGACCAGCTCTTATAAATTGATAAGGAGGAAGAAGATAATGGTAGTTTGTGGGTCTTATGGCTCGGGTAAAGGAGTCAAAGAAGAAGAGGAATAGCTGGTTATGGAGGACATGTAGGCAAAGACTCAAGGTTATGCAGCATAATGAATCTCAGAGGTATTACTCAAAGTTCTCTGGTTTATTGTTTCAGAATTGGTACTTTGAACAATGTGGAGTCTCTGATAATAATAATGGAATGAGTTTTGGAGATAGCTGTGTATAGCATAATTCTGATGGGTTCAAAAATCAGAATAAGGGAGATGCTGAGTCAAGTTTTGTTGAGGCTATAACGGTTACAGCTAGTCAAATGGAATATAGGATTGCGGAAGTCAATGCCTATCAAGAAGTTTGTTCTTGAGAGTTTTCTGAAGCGAGAGATTGTGGGTTCGGGTCCCATCGTGGTCGCCAGGATTGTGGTTGTAGCTACAAGAGGTTTAAGAATTCGAGGGCACACAGATGAATCACAGAGAAACACTGAGGAAGGTGTTAACTCAGATTGATGGATCTCAAGAGACATAAGAAGCTTAAGGGAGTTAAGTTTCAGGTGGAGCTGTGCACAGCGAGAGTGTCTCGGGTATGAGAATGGTTCTGAGTAACGTTTCAGAGATGAAGATGTTGGAACAAGGTAGCCCACTGTTAGACATGATTCAGGCTGAATGTATGCAGAAAACAAAGGTCCAAGAGGGGTCTCTGGAATGTCACAGGTGTTTGATTGTGAGACAGGTGATGGAAGCTAACAGTTTGAATCTGTTGGTGGATTGGTTCTGTTTTTATAGAAGAGCTTGAATAGCAAGTGGAGAAAAGATGGTTGTGTCGAAAGTCTGTCCAAAAAGTTGTTTGGGTGGCGTGTTCTGTTAGAAGTAACAGCGGTGCAAAGAGGAATGTTTAAATAGAAAGAAGAATCAAAGATGACTGTTTCATGATTGAAGCATGATGATTCTGAGTTTGCTACACATAGAATTCAAGAAATTTGATTCAAGATACAAGGTGTGTGAGTGAATCAAGGGGAAAATGGAGTCAATTTGCAGAGAGACAAAGGCAGAACAAGAGGTTTCGGTTCGAGTCCGATCAACTTCTCAACAAGGATGAAGAACCAAGAGATCAGTGAAGAGTTGAGCTTGACACATGAAGTGTAGCAGCTGGAGCAACTCAAGAGGAGAGATGGAAGTGATGATAATCCAGGGAGACAGAGGGTTTGTCATGTGTGGATTCATCAAATGGTATCTCTAGTCATTGATGGTTATACTAAAGTGATTGTTGTGTGTAAGTTCATACTTATGCATATTTTGGAGAATATCACAAAGAGACTTTAAGCTTGGCTCAAGGTGGAGATTGTGAGAATGTGATCCAACTTAAAGTGGGAACAAGGTGAGAAGCATTAGACAAGAAGAAAGAAGTAAAGCTCGTCATGCTCAAGTGTTTATGTCAACACACAGTGAAAAAGTCAAACACTTTGTATGAAGCAAAGTCTCTCGGGTCAACCTTTAAGTTTAAGTGAGACTTATGATATAAAAGCAGAGTCTCTCGAGTCAACCTTTAGGTTAAAGTGAGACTCATGATATAAAAGGTTAGCTTCATTTGTCGTGAAAGGCAAGCCGTTTAAGGCGAGCTTCAATGGCAGCGCTCAAGGGTGAGAGAGAGAGAAAGAGCAAGCTAGAGAGTGATCAGGAATAGGAATCAAGAGAAAGGTTATTCGATATATGGATTGGAGTAAGATTACAGTGAGAATATGAGTTACTTGAAGATGAAGACACGATGGTGATGTGGTGATGTGTGTGTTGAAGTTTCTAGGTGAAAAAAAGGGGTTTCGGATTTCTCAACATTGTTTTGGCGGTGTAGATCTACGGTTTAATGATGAGATCGAGCTCAAGGGACTGCAAATCTGCAGTTGTCATCTGTCGATGATGGTCACATATCGTCTGGAGAATCTTTTCTGTGAAGAAATCGCAAATAAACAAGTTGGGTTTTTGTGGTTTGAGGTGTTAGGCGATTTTGGTATTGTAACAGAGAAAGAATCTCGAGGAGACAAGGATTCGTGATGGGTATGACGAGAGACGTGTGAGGATCATATAGAGAAACTTTGTAGGCTGAGCGAGGTGATGATTAGTCTCGCTGGAAGCTGTAGCTACTATCGAGAACTCATTTAAAGATGGAAAGCTAGACATTGTGTGAGTTATTCTTGGAAGGATGACAGCAACAAAAATTCATGGTGGAGCAATACCTTCTCAGAGGATCTCTTGTATTGCTTTAGATCTTTGATGGTCTAGAAGCATAGAGGCGTTGGTGATTTCATGGTTCATGAAGAAAAAGGTTATAAATGTTATAATGGGTGTAAAGAAGAGATAAGAAAGGCTCTTGGTGGTTTGGTGTTTGTGAAAGAATCAGATGGAGAATTTATTGGAGTTCAAGATGTGTCAAAGGTTGACTTCAAGCTTAAGAGGGAGAATGTTGGAATAAGCTTGAAATAAATCTTATGAAGATAAGAATCAAAGAATGTATATTTAGGAGTTAGCTAAATATACTTACATATTTAGGAGATATCTAAATATGTAATATTGTCTAATTAGATATTAGGGTTTTGGATTTGATTCTTATATATATGAAGAGATATTAAAGTGTGATATAATTCATTAGGGTTTTTGTGAGAGTCCTGTGAGGAAGAGAAAACTTGTAATCTTCGTGACAACTCTAGTGGATTCCGGGCTAGGTCCCGGCGAGACGTAGGTGATGTTATTCAGGCTCACCGAACTCGTTAAACTCGTGTGTCTCTTTTTATTTTATATTCATATACTTCCAATACTCTGTTCTTTGATGAAAAATCAAATCGAATGAAAACGGCAATTGTTGAATGCATGAGACCAATCACATAGGTTTTAAACAAAAATAATTGAAGGACTATAATTAATTGGGATATAAAAAGAATGATATGATGTTTTGGATAAATATGCAAAAGTTTTAGTTAAAAATCTAGATAAATAGAATTTAATGAGGAAAAAGGAGAAATATGGATAAATGGGTTTAGTATTAATTATTTTAGAATATTATAAAAATTGAGATAAAAAAGTAAAAGTTAATTAAAAATAAATTATGTATGTGTGGAGACAATTGGTTGTTTATTTTGTAACATTTATTTTGTTTACTAACTCGAAATCTTATATAATGTCTTTATTTATTCGATCTGATTTAGTATTCAATAATACTTATTTAGGTGAATTCACTTATCATTAGTCCAAATGTTTTATTACTCTTTTAAATAAACTTTCAACTCATTTTAAAAGCGGTAAACGTCGTACAGTCACACAGAAATTTTGCAAACCGGCTCAACACACAAAAAAATTTGACCTCTTATACTAGTTACACAAAACTAGTTTAACGATTTTAAACCACACAAAATCTTTCATTGTAGCTTAAACCACATAATTTTGACATTATATAAGATTTAGAGTTAGTAAACAAAATCGAATTTAACCAAATGATAAATTTAAATATGCTCTACAACCATTAATTTTCACCATAAACCAAAATCAAACCCTTAAACAAAAAAAATCAAAAAACAAACCCGATTAATAACCTAAATCCAGCTCACTTTGGAATCTACATCAAATCGACCACATAGGTTTAATTGCGTTCATTAATCCGTATGAATCTGAATTTCTTATTTGGTTATTTGATTTTAGTTCGTGTTTTTCACTTTTTTGATTATTAATCATTTTCTTTCTAAACCTTAAATTAATATTTTATTAGATTTTAATATTTGGATCCAAATTTATCCTTCACCAACCATTATTTGCTGACAAATGAACAGCGATACAAAAAAGTGACGTTTTGTCTTTCACAATTATTTTTGTTTGGTAGGCCCATTAGCATTAAATTAATGGTTCTGAAATCGTGAGAAAATGACAAGAAGACGATGATTATTTTTTCATGAATGCGTGTGAACAAAAATTGCAAACCTTTGAGACCCATATGGCCATATATATAAATCAAGTGCAATCTACAAAAGGAATTTTTAACACTGCAGCCGATATTTAAGAGAATAACAAATGAGTTATCTATCGATAAATGTATTAGAAAAATATTGGCAAACCATCTCTTATAGATCACATCATTTCAGAACTTTTTAATATGAGTACATTGAACTGATTTTTTTACAAAACCCAAACCGTAAATGATCAATCCAAAAACCAATACCAGTCTTACATCGTTAAAAAAAAAATCCAAATGTTTCCATATCTGAAAAAAAACACAAATGAGAGCAACTTGAATAGAAAATCTCTATGAAAACTTAATTTCTTTGAAAAATGATAGACTTTATTGATTTAAAGACCAAATCCCATCGAAACCAAAACGGTGATCCTAGTAGATATATACATTCAATCTTACATGGTTACTTAAGAAAAAAAACGAAAAAAAACCCTATACAGTGTTACTGTGTCAAGTAACGGTTTATAAAGAAAGAAGTTCAATGTCTTTAAATATGAGATTTATCCTATTGTACCTAATGTAATTCACGCACAGCTTTATGCTGATTACATTGCAAATCAATAATATATACTAGTTGGCAAAAAAAAAAAAGAAAGAAGATCTTACATGCCACCATGATGATTATTATTCAACCATGCATACATAAAGTTTAGAATGTAGAATTTACTAGAACGCTGGGTATAATTCGGAAAGTTCACGATTGCTTACGGGATCGTAAAAAGCCTTCTTAATGTCTTGAAGCATCTCTGTGTCTGAATCATAACGGTTCTAATTGTTAAAAAAACATCTCAAAAACTTTGCATACAGAAAGGTGTAAATCTTTGCACGGTTTAGGCAAATCGCAGAATCGATCCATCCATTAGGACATGTTCCAAAAATTCTCTCCTCTTCGAATCAATGATCTTTTCAATATAAGAAATCGAGTCTTCTATCTCAAAGCTAAAATGACTCATCATATGGAGAAGCACGGAGTTGATCTTGCCTTTTTCTTGTTCTTTCTGAAAATTTCAACATAATAAGTTTAGTCGTCTGGTACACGAGAGCATCTCATTAGCCCAAAAGATAAAGGCCTTACAGAAATTATCAATTTTATCTAAATTTTATAAGAAAAATAAAACAAAACTAATCAACGATTATTATCCCTTCTATATTGTGAATGATGGATAACCCTTTCGTTTAAAGTATTTCATAGTTCTTACTACATTATTAAACTAGTAGAGATAATCTCATGCGTTGCCTGAATTTGAATTTTATATAACAAAATGGGACAATATGTTGTTTGTAAATCTACTAGGAATCTCTCCAGTGTTGCCACCTAGCAGCTAAAAGCTTGACACATCAGCATCTCTATTTTTCACGGTTCTTTCTTCCCCGTTCCCGACTCTCTCCTGATTTTCTTCTTTTCCCGACTTCCACAGCATTATTAACCCTAAAATCTCCTCTCCCTCCCGTCCAATATTCCCATTAAATATATGGTCTTTTCCCTTATATTTGTCAATCGTAAATTCACGTCACTCAATTCTTTATACTAATGGTAAACGGCTTTACAATTTTCAGGAAAATCATTCAGTTCATCAATATTGGGATTTATGTAGAATTTCCTTTCGTTATGAATTTTGATTTAATGCTCTCTGGGGGGTGGTACAGAGTTGGCCAGATTCGGTGGGTCGTGGAACCTCCAGTTCCAATGGCGGAGGAAGCTTCTAAGATGATGACATAAACCGATACATCGAGGAATGCGCGTGTACAAATGAGTGTTCTCTACTTACCAAACTGTCCAAAATCACAAGCGTGGTGACAAAAAACAAAGGTACTTTTAAGTGTAATAATTTGGCTAAGGATTCAATTGATTTGTTAGGTCATCTGGACTGGAAGAGAGCTCACATAATAGGCCATTCTATGGCTTTTCTTAATTCTAAAAGGGGAGGTTTTGAGTGTTTCCACAAGGTTCTCTTCTGTTTTGTGGTTTTACTTTAAACCTTTTATGTTTTCTGACCTTTGTTTACTTGTCAATGGATAGGAAAAAAACAGAATAGCATTGACTATGAGACTGTTCTCCAACTCATGTTACTGTCATGAGATCCACATTACACGCTCAAGTTATCTTCTTGGTAGAGTTTTGTGAAGTTTAAGATCACTTAAAAGGTCTTCGTTTCTTACATGATACATCTCCAGATTTTATATCACAATTTTATCATTGCATGATTTTTTTGGTTACATACATCCCAAGTGACTACACACAGTCATAGTTTTGTTGTTTTGTGTGACGCAATTTCATTCGAGTTGCTCCTGGTGATTCCAAATTTCCCAGCTAAGGTGATAGAACCCATTTCACAGGCGCCGATTCGTTCTTCAAATATTGTGTCTCAGACTCACTGTTCTTTGGCCATTCAACCCAGAGGATAAGACACAAAGCTTTTTAATCTCTCTGTGTCTTCAAGCTGGTGTTTGATTTATTTATTCGTACGATGTTTTTCCTGAAACTACTCGTGGATTATATGGAAAACTAAGTACATGGGACACTTTTTCTGGGATTTTTCTTACTTGTCTATTTTTACTTTTCGAGAAGGCATTCTTTTGCCCCCATCTTTTGCTGCTTCTGGAGGAGGATCTGCAACAGAATAGATGCATGCTCGCCGATGGGGACTCCCTCTTTTCTTCCTTTCAAACCCAAGGTTTATCTCTTTCTCAAGATCACAAATCAATCTCGGATTCATTTTGATTTGAACCATTGTATATGATTAAACTTATGGCATTGTTTGAATGTGTCGGTTGAGTCTTTTCTCTTCTCTGCAGAACCCTTCGTAAGTTTGTTTTTGGGGCCTGTGAACGGTCAAGCTTCTAGAAAGGACATACAACTTAAACTCAAAGAAGAATACACTGGATACCGACTTATATGTACGATTAACGTCTTCAATGTAGAATTTATGTCCAAAAATACAAATTGCTTATCAAGAGGTTATTGTTGTTGCCAAGTAGAAACTAGGATAGAATAGCTTATCAAGAGGTTATTGTTGTTGCCAAGTAGAAACTGTATCTATCTATCTTTTAGAGGAACGTTACTCGCCCTTAAAAGTCCTAGCGGGGTTGATGACCATGATCTGAATTGAGTCATGCTACTTCACCGGATTTTATTATGTGCAACTATGGTGATCTTATCAACATAAATTACATCTTCATGTGGGTTGTTATAACTTCCACATATCCTAGAGAGAAGTGCAATAATTATACGTAGTATATTTGTCTGATCCTTTTGCGTTTACCCATTGTACACATACACATGAGCAAACGACTGAATTAAGCTGATCTCATATGTTTTCGTTACTCTATTTCTTTACGCACAAGAACGTGGAAAAGTACAACAAAGATTCAGATTAAAGTGTTTATAATGCGTTTAGGCAAGAAATAACATAATGATTAAAAAACCCGCGCAAAAGTACAACAAAGATTCAGATTAAAGTGTTTATAATGCGTTTAGGCAACAAATAACATAATATTATGAACCGTTTGGTTAATGGACTCAATATAGACCGATCCATATAGAGGTTATTAACATAACCGGTCCTTAGTATAATTAGATGTTTTCCTTTATAGACAAGGAATAGGTTTATGGAATATTTCCTTTTCTTGTTATGAGTAGTAAAAAGATAATTACCTTTTCTCTACATGGTGTAACCACTATATAAAGAGACCTTTGGCCCTCATAATAATACACACAGAACATTCAGTTCACAACACGTTATCAGCACGAAAGCTCCTAAACCCTAAAACCCTAGAGACCCTGAGTAGCTGCCAAAACTTTAAAGAGTCATATCTTTCAAACCGTGAGGAACCAGAAGGCGATCTAGATATCAAATCGAAGCCCTCGACGAGACAAATCTACCGGTGAAAACTGCTTATCGATCCGACATCGGACGCGCTCTCACGCACGCATACAGTGCACGACGACCCACCAAATAAACAAAGGAGATCCGATTTCAGCTTGTGTTTTCCGAGGTCATTAGCTCCCGGTTCATTCCAATTCAAATCTAAAAGAAAGAAAAAGGTAAAACCCTAAACTAAGAACAAAGCAAAACCGAATTGGACATTAATGAACTTGAACCCATAAAATCGGTTGCTCCCATGAACTTGTTTGATCTTATATTCAAACCCACCTTGAAATCGGACTTAAGCTTATGAAATCCTAAAATCGGATTGTTTGAATATTGCCTTGCTTGTTTGCTGAATCGATTTGTGATCTTGATTGCATGTTTAAATTAGTTCATTAACTTGCTTATTTACCTGCTTTAAAATCGCATGAGAACTTGCTTGCATCAATCACTTAAAATCGAATTTGGACTAGCATAGAAATCGTGAAACCCTAGAGAAAAAGCTAGGTTGAAATCGATCCTAAACCTAATCTTAATCCAAATAGGAAAACCTTAATCCCTTCCTTTTAGTAAAAAGGAAAGTGTTAAGTATATCCTTTTCCCCTTTTGTTTAATTTCCTTTATTGGTTTATCCCTTTAATTAATTGCCTTAGGATTAATTTTTGCAAAAAGAAAGTTGATTAAAATCGATATTAGCATAATTAAAAATCGGTTGCTTGATTTAATTAATTAAATTGCTTGATTGATTGTAAAGCTTAAAAATCGGATAAACATTACCGGCCATATTCCTAAGGTCCGGGTTTTATTAAAAGTCCTGAATGAAAATTTGATGCATGACCGGCCATATTCCTAAGGTCCGGATCATATTTAAAGCCCCTAACTGAAATCCGTTAAACGTTTTCAGATGGCTAATGTCAACAAAAGATTTGATGCATATGAAAGAATGGCCAAAGTAAATAACTTTGAATACCCGGTCCTAGATCTCTCCGGAGACGAATTCCTAGAATGGTCATTGAGCACTAGACTTGCTCTACAGGACAGAGGACTCGGAAGATGCATCTATAAAGATAATGATGAACTTGAAAGCCAAAAGCAAAGAGCCATAATGATTATGCGCTTCCATCTCACTAAAACAAAAACTGAGAGACAAGTACCAAAAGGTTAAGGACCCATTTGATCTTTTGATTAAGTTGGGTAAAAGGTTCTCAATGGTACTGTTGCTAAACTCCCTGGAAGGATGGGAGACTCTCGGTTTTAAGGATTGTGAATCTGCGGATGAATATCACTCTGCCCTCATGAAAATCGTCTATGGCCTCAGGCTATGTGGCGAAGTGGTGACAGATGAGGATCTTTTGGAAACGACCATCTCCACACTAAACCCGCGAGATATAATTTTAAGGCTCAAGGCCAAAAGTTTTCACCACCTATCATGATCTATACCAATACCTCAGAAGAGAGCAGAGGACCAAAGAACTTATCGCAAGATGTGATGAAGTACTAAGAAGGTGCGATGAGATGGATAATCCCGAAACAAATAACGAGGAAGAAACCTCGGACTGTGAAGGCAGTTCCATAATTGACTAAGTGAATCCGAGATTTTAAGTTTTTCCATTTCTTGTTGCTTTTGTTTGTGTTTGGATTTTATGTCTTTGTTTCTTTGATTTGAATGAATAATTTTTAAGGCTTTAAGACATAAATTCTTGTGGGCAAGCATAAGTACTATAGCAGGACCGGCCGGCCTTATGGAAGGCTACGGCCAGGCCAACATTTTAATGCCTAAAGGCACGCATCTAGAAATCCCTGATGCATTGTTTTCACCAAGCTCAAATCCAAACTTATTGAGTTTTAAAGACATTCGTCTGAATGGTTTTCATGTGGAAACAATGGGCGGAGGAAACAGAGAATTTCTTCAGATAGTTAAAATCGCCCAAGGTCAAAAGAAAGTCTTTGAGACTATACCTGTTATAGCTACAAGCTTATACTGTATAAAAATCAGTATGATAGAAGCCAATGCCACCGTAAACAAAGCCCTTACGTATATGTTCACTCTATGGCACGACCATCTGGGACATCCCGGGTCGGGAATGATGCGGAAATTGATCCTCAACACGAATGGCCACGCCTTGAAAGAAAGGAAAGTGATCCCTATGAGTCTCACTTGTGCCTCGTGTTCGCAAGGAAAACTGATTGTAAGACCATCACCAGTAAAGGTGACTAAGGAAACGATAAACTTTCTGGAAAGGATTCAAGGAGACATATGCGGACCAATCCACCCACCTTGCCCAGATAATCCGCCTAAGAGCGCACTTTCCAGACTTTCCGTTAAAGTCCATCCGTATGGACAACGCGGGAGAGTTTACGTCCAGAGCGTTTGATGACTACTGTATGTCCATGGGGGTAAGTGTTGAGCACTCCGTGGCACATGTACATACACAGAACGGCTTAGCCGAGTCTCTCATCAAACGAATCCAGCTGATTGCTAGACCATTACTCATGAGGTCAAAGCTTCCAGTTTCAGCCTGGGGACACGCTGTCTTACACGCTGTAGACCTAATCCGTATCAGGCCATCTAGTGACCACAGGTTTTCCCCAATGCAATTACTAACGGGTCAAGAGCCAAACATATCCCATCTTAAGACATTTGGATGTTCAGTCTATGTGCCTATTGCTCCACCACAGAGAACTAAGATGGGACCTCAAAGGAGGATGGGGATATACGTTGGATATGATTCACCCACGATCATAAAGTATCTTGAGCCAACTACCGGTGATTTATTTAAGGCCAGATACGCGGATTGTCATTTCGATGAGTCCGTTTATCCAACTGTAGGTAGTGAAAACCGGCTGACAAAAGAACTCTCATGGAATCAAACATCCATAAATTGGCAAGATCCTCGAACCCAAGAAAGTGACTTGGAAGTTCAAAAGATTATACATATGCAAAAGCTAGCTATACAATTGCCAGATTCCTTTGCTGACCCGCAGAGAGTTACTAAGTCGTATGTTCCAGCCGTGAACGCACCAATACGCATTGATGTCCAAAGTGGACCGCAAGTGGCTACAGAGTCTAAACCGCGAGTAAAGCGTGGAAGACCAATTGGTTCCAAAGATAAGACTCCTCGGAAATTAAGAAAAGGTGCTGATATTCAGGCCGAGGAGATAACTAATGGACCGGACACTTATGAGCCTAAGGAGCCGCCAAATGATGCTAGGGACGCCGAGCCTCATGGTCCTGAAGTTCCAGATAATAATGAGATCTCAATAAATTATGTTATGTCCGGAATCCAATGAAACAGAAAAGATATCGACGTCGATGATATATTTGCATGCAACGTAGCACTTGAGATTATGAATGAGGATCTAGAACCCATGTCAATAGATGAGTGCACTCAACGATCTGATTGGGCTAAATGGAAAGAAGGCATAAACGTGGAGTTAAACTCTTTAAAGAAGAGAGAGGTTTTTGGTCCCATTATTCGGACACCTCGTGATATAATACCAGTTGGACATAAATGGGTCTTTGTAAGAAAGAGAAACGAACAAGGAGAGATTGTTCGACACAAAGCACGGCTTGTGGCACAAGGATTCTCTCAAAGACCTGGAATCGATTATGAGGAGACATACTCCCCTGTGGTGGATGCAACGACATTCCGATTCCTTATAAGTTTGGCCATAAGAGAAAAGTTAGATCTGCGGTTAATGGATGTTGTCACCGCATACTTATGGTCCACTGGATAATGAAATCTATATGAGATTGCCAGAGGGTATTGAGCTCAAAGATAAGAAAAGTTCTCGAGAAGAACACTGCATTAGGCTAACCAAATCCCTATACGGACTGAAACAGAGTGGGCGCATGTGGTACAATCGTTTAAGCGAGTACTTGATTAAATCCGGATATAAAAATGATCCCATCAGTCCGTGTATCTTTATAAAGAAGTTTGCAAACGGTGGATTTGTGATTATAGCAGTTTACGTGGATGATTTGAACATCCTCGGCACCTCTGGAGAAATCACCCAAACAGTTGATTTGTTAAAGGCCGAATTTGAAATGAAAGACTTAGGAAAGACTAAGTTCTGTTTGGGAATACAGCTTGAGTACGTCAAAGACGGAATCCTTGTGCATCAAATGGCGTATACTGAAAAAGTACTCAAGAGATTTAATATGGACACAGCTCACCCATTGAGTAGCCCAATGGTCGTAAGGAGCATAAGCCCGGACACAGATCCGTTTGGTCCAATAAGAAAGGATGAAGAAGTCCTTGGTCCCGAAACGCCATATCTAAGTGCCATAGGAGCGTTACTATACTTGGCTAGTCACACTAGACCAGATATTTGTTTTGCCGTGAACCTCCTATCAAGATTTAGTTCTTGTCCAACCCAAAGGCACTGGAACGGGATTAAACACATACTTCGTTACCTACAAGGAACGAAAGATATGGGTCTATTTTACACTAACCATAACGACAAAGGTTTAGTTGGTTTTGCTGATGCAGGTTATCTATCGGATCCACACAATGGACGATCTCAGACAGGATATGTGTTCACTCACGGAGGAACCGCAATTTCATGGCGATCCATGAAGCAGACACTCACGGCCACATCATCAAATCACGTAGAGATTTTGGCAATTCATGAAGCCAGCCGTGAATGTGTTTGGTTGAGATCGATGACTCAGCACATAAGACGAGATTGTGGGATGACAGATGGAAAGGACGAACCGACCGTACTTCATGAGGACAATGCTGCGTGCATAGCTCAACTGAAGGATGGATACATCAAGGGAGATAGGACGAAGCACATTCTGCCAAAATTCTTTTTCACTCACGATCTCCAGAAGGCTGGAGAAATACAAGTGCTTCAAGTCCGTTCAAGCGACAACTCAGCTGACTTGTTCACAAAGTCGCTCCCAACTTCCACGCTCAAGAAGCTGGTGTATCAGATCGGCATGCGCCGATTAAAGGACTTATAGGGATGTCTAAATCAGGGGTAGTAATACGTGCTGTACTCTTTCCTCACTAAGGTTTTGTCCCACTGGGTTTTTCTTTAGTGAGGTTTTAATGAGGCAGCATCCCCAAGCGTATTACAAAGATCCTTGGTTGCATCGGGTTCGGTCATTTCGTCCAAGGGGGAGTGTTATGAACCGTTTGGTTAATGGACTCAATATAGACCGATCCATATAGAGGTTATTAACATAACCGGTCATTAGTATAATTAGATGTTTTCCTTTATAGACAAGGAATAGGTTTATGGAATATTTCCTTTTCTTGTTATGAGTAGTAAAAGGATAATTACCTTTTCTCTACATGGTGTAACCACTATATAAAGAGACCTTTGGTCCTCATAATAATACACACAGAACATTCAGTTCACAACACATAATGATTAAAAAACTTGCCCGTATGCGTGGGTATTCACCTAGTTATAATAAATTGTTGAATATATATATATAAAATGATTTTTTCCATTCTTTTATTATTAGTTAAACTAGAAGAGCTGCTAACCCCGCACATGTGCGGGATGGTATTCCGTTGGATATATTTTTATTTTTTTCGTATTATATTTTGGTAAAATATTTTTATAGTTTAAAATTAAATCCTTTAGTTTTAATCTGTTTAAGGTTTAAGAATGTGAGCCATCTTCGTTACTCAGTCGAGAAAGCGATTAATAATAACGACTAAATGTACGATATAATAACTATCTAAAACTATATAATAATGATTAAAAATTAAGTAAAATAAAATAAATAACAAAAAATTTAAATAAAAAATAATAATAACTTAATCTTAAATTATATCTAAAATATAAATAATAAAAGTGACATGAAATTTTAATTCAAAATTAAGTAAAAATTTAAATTTTGAATTCAATATAATATTATAACTAAAAATAAATATTAATGAAAAATATTTAAAAATTGTTAGCATATATTTTTAAATTTTAAATTATAAAATTAAATTAATTTTTATTTTAAAATTGCTAGCAATACCAAAACGAACAACATAGCAATTAGTCGCAGCCATTATTTGCATAATCGCCAACAATTATCATACGAACAACAAAATATATCCCTACGCACCAAGAAAAAAACAAAATATATCCCTAATTGCTGCTGCTGATCGCTATCGCTAGCGATTGCGAAACGAACAGAGCTGTTATATTTCATTTCTTTTAATTAATATATTTATTATGTTTTGGTTGTTTATTTCTCTGAAATGTGGAGTAAGTTGTCTTTGTCTGTTTTTGCATGTAAAAATAAAAAAATAAAAATGAAATCATATTCTATTGGGAAAATTAGCAAATAGGGTAATCTTTGAGTTTGTGATTGGTTTTTGAGTAGTTTTACATAGGGTATTTGGAAAAGAGTAGTTTTTAGAAGTTTTTTGTGGGTAGTTTTGGAGAGATAAATAAAATGTGACCAATTTATCCTTTTTAGAGTTGAGCAAATTAGAGTTAATTATAAAAACTATAAAAATATAAAATGATGAAATTTATTTAAAATGCACCAAAAGTTATAAAAAACTACGAAAATTAGAAAAAATTACATAAAACAATAAAAATATAAGAAATTATAAAAATTATAAAACTTAGAAAAAAATTATAAGAAATCATAAAAATAATAAAAATAAGAAATTATAGAATTCAAAATGAAATTATTAAATATATAAAATTATAAAATTATCAAAATTACCAAAAAATTATCAGAAAATATAAAAATTACTAAAAATTATAAAACTCAAAACTAAATTATGTAAATATAAAAACTATTAAATAGTTAAAAATTACAAAAAAATAAAATAATAAAAAATTACAAAAAATAATAAAAATTAAAGTGATTAAAAAAACTTATAAAAAGTAATAAGAAATTAGAAAATTATAAAAAAATATAGAAAATATATAAAATTTAGTAAAAAATAATAAAAATTAATAACATTATCAAAACCAAAAAAATTATAAAAATTATAAACAATATGGAAATTATAAAAAATTATAAAAAATTATAAAAAAGAATAAAAATTATAAAAAATTATAAAAAAGAATAAAAATTATAAGAAAGAATAAAAATTATAAAAATTATAAAAATATAAAAATTATAAAAATATAAAAACTATAAAAAGAATAAAAAATTACAAAAATATAAACAAAAATAAAAATTATAAAAAATTATAAAAAATTATAAAAAAATTATAAAAAATTATAAAAAATTATATAAAAATTATAAAAAAATATAAAAAGTTATAAAATTATATAAAAATTATAAAAAAATTATAAAAATTATAAAAAATATTTAAAAATATAAAACTAATAAAAATTATTAAAAATATTAAAATTAGCAAAAAATATTAAAGTTCGTAAAAATTATTAAAATTAGTAAAAAATATTGGTGTACGCATGGTGTACACAATGAAATTTGTACATGGTGTACAGATGGTGTACAACATGCAATGTGTACATATTGTACGCCTGATGTACATCGTGTACGGCTGCCGTATGTCGTCTACGCTTGGTGTGGATGGTGTATGCGTTGTGTACTTGGTGTACACTATAAAAGGAGTACACCATGAATGGCGTACACCATGAAAGTTGTAAACGGCGTACACCACGAAGATATACACCACGAAAGTTGTACATGGCGTACACTATGAAGGCGTACACCACGAAATTTGTACATGGCGTACACCACAAAATTTGTACACGGCGTATACCATGAAAGGTGTACATGGCGCACACCATGAAAGTTGTAAACGGCGTACACCCTGAAGGCATACACCACGAAAGTTGTACATGGCTTACACTATGAAGGCGTACACCACAAATTTTGTACATGGCGTACACCATGAAAGGTGTACATGGCGTACACCATGAAAGTTGTACGTGGCGTACACTGTGAAGACGTACACCGTGAAAGGTGTACATGGCATACACCATAAAAGGTGTGCATGGCATACACCATGAAAGGTGTACATGGTGTGCATGGCGTACACCATGAAAAGTGTACATGGCGTACACCATGAAAAGTGTACATGGCGTACACCATGAAAGGTGTGCATGGTGGACACATTTCATGTTCAACATATTTTTCATGGTGTACACTATGAAATAGTTCTTTCGTACACCCAAATTATTTATTTTAGTGTACACCATCTCGTATAAATTCTAAGTTTTAAATTTATATTTTTTAAATATTTTTTTACTTAATTTTGACTTGTAGTTTTTTAGTAATTTTACAATTTTAATAATCTTTAATAATTTTTAATGATTTTTAATACTTTTTAAATTTTTAATAATTTTAATAATTTTAGTAATGTTCACATTTTTCTAATATTTAATTAATGTTTGTAATTTTTCTAATTTTTTATAGTTTTTATAATTTTTTATAACTATTATATTTTTTATAATGTTTTGTAATTTTTTATTATCTTAAATTTTTTAATTTTTAATAATTTTTTTTATAATTATTATATTTTTTATAAAATTGTGTAATTTTGTATTATCTTGTAATTTTTGTAATTTTTTATAATTTTTTATAATTTTTTATAATTATTATATTTTTATAACTTTTTGGAATTTTTTTATTATTTTATAATTTTTTGTAATTTTTATGTATTCTATATATTTTTTTTTCATAATTTAGTTTTGTATTTTATAATTTATAGTAATTTTTATATTTTCTGATATTTTTTTGGTAATTTTATAATTTTATGCATTTAATAATTTCATTTTGAATTTTATAATTTATTAAGTTTCATTATTTTTATAATTTCTTATAATTTTTTCTATGTTTTATAATTTTTATAATTTCTTATATTTTTATAGGTTTATATAATTTTTTTCCTAATTTTGGTAGTTTTTTATAATTTTTGGTGCATTTTATATATATATTTCATCATTTTTATATATATTTATAGTTTTTGTAATTTAATCTAATTTCTTTTTCTATTTTTGGTAGTTTTTTATAATTTTTGGTGCATTTTAAATATATTTCATCATTTTTATATATATTTCATCATTTTTATATATATTTATAGTTTTTGTAATTTAATCTAATTTCTTTTTCTATTTTTGGTAGTTTTTTATAATTTTTGGTGCATTTTAAATATATTTCATCATTTTTATATATATTTATAGTTTTTATAATTTACTCTAATTTGCTCAACTCTAAAAAGGGTAAATTGGTCATGTTTTATTTATCTCTCCTAAACTACCCACATAAAATCTCCAAAAACTACCTTTTTCCAAATACCCTATGTAAAACTACCCATTTGCAAAGAAAACTTGGAAAAATACCCTGTTTGCTAAATCACCCTATTCTATTTGTGTTTCAATGTATCTTTAAAAAAAAACTAAATACAGACAATAATTATTAACTCTAATATTTATGGGCTGTGTCGTTGTTTTCGCTTGATTATTGTAGCTTCATTCTTTGATGAAGTTTCTGCAAAAAAAATGCAATAATAATATTCATATTTATTGTACAAATTTTTCTTTCATTTATTCTAAAATGTTCGCCATTCTCTCTCTTTTTTTTTTAAATGTATGATGTTAAGCAGTTTGTTATTTAGCATTGTGATGCTAGTTTGTGTTTTATTGTTCTTATTCTGTTTTTGTTATTGTTTTTCCTGTAAAATACTTTTGCTAATATTTATAAAAAAAAAATTGTTTGTTAAGGGGCTGTTTTCCCCTTTCAAATCTTGTTCTTCATTGAAATGTTATGTCTTTATCTTTTCATCTGTTGAATCTTCTGCCATTACTATAGGTATGTAATTTGGTATCTTACATAATTGGTTGTTCTGTTGCTAAAAAAAACATAACATGAAAGTATAATAATGAAGTATAATAATTTTGTAGGTGATGGTAAATTTGTATCACCTACAAATGAAATTGGATTAGCAAGTGTTTGACAATATGTATAATAATGAAGTTGTTTTGTTATGGTTGAGTATTTGAAGTGTGAACTATATGAAAGTAAAAAAAAGAAAAAAAAAAGAAAAAAAAAAAGACGAATCTGAAATCTTTGGAAATGGAAAGGGGTCAAAGATGTGAAGTGAAGAGATATCTTACCATGGCCTTGGCCTTCCGTGGTTTAATTGATCAAGATTAGACTTCTCTCCTTCAAAATGTTGGCTAGAGTTAAGCTTCTGTGGCTAGGCTTGTGGAGTATGTTTTAATTTCTTGGTTTTCTTCTTGTGATCACGTGTCTTCTTGCTTCTTAGGTAGTCTGTCTCTTCACCCTCGGATACTTTTTCTCTACGCTCTCTATTTTTGACTTCTTTTTCTTCACAGGAGCCTCCTCTGTGTTATCTTCATTCTCTTCCTCATCATCTTCCTGCTCCATGATGGTCATCTTCTCTCCTGTTTCAGCCTCAACCATTGTGTTTGCGACAGCTACCGACCATAAAGAACCCAAAT
Organism: Isatis tinctoria; assembly: GCA_010577795.1. Taxonomy (NCBI): domain Eukaryota; kingdom Viridiplantae; phylum Streptophyta; class Magnoliopsida; order Brassicales; family Brassicaceae; genus Isatis; species Isatis tinctoria. The sequence continues at coordinate 24,143 of VHIU01000029.1, read as the reverse complement.
CATCTTACAAACATACGAACGTAGGAATACATAAATGGATGTGATATGTCAACTCCCAAAAGAAAACTAACCTTCTCCACTGAAGCCTGAGTCGAATACAATACCTGTAAGATGCTGCTTCAAGAAAACCTGGAACAACATAGTTATGGGTGAATAGGATATCTAATTAAGACAAAAACACATTAGCTTCCACGTCAAAGAGCGTACCGCAGAGACTTGTTGGCGTGTCTTCACGTCAAAAAACCCCGTAAATATCGGTCTAACCCTGAATAGTTCAATAAAACAACGCGGACATGACATTGTTGGAATGCATATGAATTTTGGAGTTATGTGACAGTACGATGTATCTTACCGGAAGAAGCTATCACTTGATGCTGTGGATGTCTAACCACAGATCTTATGCTTCCAGAACATTTCCCTAAAAAGCTTCCCAACAGCTTTCCTGCAACAGAGATGATTGATTACTTGTTTGATACAACAATATTTTTTATGAGACGTTTGTAGAGAGAATCAAAGAACCTGTTCGTATATCAAAGGCAGCGAGGTGAAGTCCCGGCATAGATAGTATGATCATCTGGGTGTTCAGCGATTGCTGTAATAGAAGTCTCATGGAAATTAAAGGACATGACCGGTCGACGTTGAGCAGAAACATCATAAAGATAAACCTGCTCCAGAAAAAAAAATGTGAGTAACCTGGACTAAGCGATTACAATCTGGTGGCAGTAAAAAAGAAACTTCAGGACTTAACCTGGTGAGACTTGGTTCCATTGACAAATTTACGGTGATCGTCGTTGCTTAAGAATGCAGGGCAAGTGAACCAAGTGGGTGTGAAGATCCCGAGACTGTCTTTAGGAGGCTGCACGAAACCAAGATTAGTTAGAAGAGACATTAAAGGCTACCTAAATCAGCAATCTGACAAAACTAAAAACGAAAGGAGCCATGCTTATGAATTAGGAAATGAACAATGGGACAACAAAAGCGAAAAAGGCTAATGCTTGCAACCTTTTTAACAACATTAAGCACATAAGGCTGGAGTTCGGAGTTCCTCAGCTCGATAAGCACCAACACCGAGATTGAGGTTAAGCTCGTTAGTGTCAGCTTTGAATGCTTCGCTGACTCCAAGAATAAGGTCTGGTGGACCCATAGTAATACCCCAAAGCGAGAAGGCTTGACTGCAACCCACATGGTCACCCGGCTAAAAGACTGAAACCAAAGCCATTTTATCAGATATGCTAAGACAGATTAGAAAACTAAATTTATCAAACTCTCGACAACATCTGGTAAATTATCTAGCTCCACAGGAGTTCAGGTACGCTCTGAACATAATTAAGATTGTTCGTATGGTTCAAGTTCGAGAAATAATAAAGGGAAAAGACAGTACATTTGCTTTCAGGAAAGGGTTCGAACCGGAAGTTCCGAGCTTTACCTTATGTTCAAGTTCGAAATCTGAAAAAATGGCATGACTATTGTGAGCAAACGACCGATGCGGAATCATTTTGCCTCAAACGAAATTGGTAAGAACTAAAACAAATAGTATTGTTTGCTGAACTCTCCCTTGGTTCTAATAAAAGGTGATGATGAACAAAGTAATCTCTTTGCCCAGCGAATATCTGCAATTTTAGTTGACAGAATAACAACAAACGAAAATACCTTGTTGATCTCACGCGGTAACAGAGAAGTAGAACCAGATCCCAAAATCAGTGATAGTGATAACTTCGTATGAGGATAAGCAATTCAGACAGGTGACGTGGTCTGAAGATGATCCACAGATTCGATAATTAAAATAAAATAGATAAGGTTCAGATCGTTTGTCACCTGAACTTCGTTAGAACTGCTAGGTATCGAAACGATCACCTTTGATCAAAGAGAGCACCTTTGGGAGGAGAAGCAACTGGTTGTCTGATTGGAGATAAGGAAAGGCCGAGTGAGGTTCGAGTTTGTGGTGGGACAATTTATAGAAGTCACTCTCGACTGGTGAAGGAAACCATTGGGCAGTAAAGAGTATTGAAAGATTGGGAAGGAATTAAAGGGAGTGGAAGAGCAAGAATCGTGGCTGTTACCGGCGTTGGAGGGAGGTGAAGGAACAGAGTTTGGCCGACAGTCGGGAAGAGCTTCCGTTGAAGGCGACGAAACGACAGAGCTGGGATCCGAAATCTGGGCTTGCAGAACATTATAAAACATGGGCTTGTAACCAACAGGGGGAGAAAAGTTTAGAAGGACCCAAATTGTTTTTTGGCCGCGTACAAAAGAGAAGAAACTGCCACATGGCACAACAGGATTGGATTTTCGGAAAAGAGCTTTGGCTCATTATATAATAGATAGTAAAATTTGTGCTACTTTATATACATATATAGCCTACTTTATATACAAAAATACATTTAATAAGATAAACATAATTTAGCCCACTTAAAAAAACAATATAACTTAAACAATAAAGTCTACTAATGTTTTATCTTTTTATACTTAAATTACTTAGTTACTAAAAATAACCTAACCTATTTAAAATAATAAAAATTATGGACTAATTTATTAATAAAAAAATTCTAAAGGCATTCTAAAAGCAACAAAAATTAAATTATCTCTTATATTTTTAAATGATTTGATGATCTTTCAAAAATCATTCGCCGTAGAAATTTCAATAAACTGAATTAGAAATTTCTTCTAAATAATCATCTAAACTATTTTATTAAAAAAATATTTTAAAATGTCAGAAACGAAATGATGATTAACCAACCAAACAACAAATAAATATACAATATAGTTGAAAAATGTTATTTTATTTAATATAATATTTTTATTTTATTTAATATTTATCAGTTACATGTATTTTAATATTTATTAATTTATGTATTAGTGCACCCCTGAAAATAGTTTTCTAGATTCGCCCCTCGCCCCTGTCTGGAATGATTGATAACCCTTACTTTTAGATTATTTCATAGTTTTTTTTTTTAACAACAGAAATTGCATTAAAGGAGCCCACTAAGGACCCAAGGGAGAGGAGCGAAAAGCCCACAACGAGTTTTTTGCCAAAGCATCGGCGATTACATTTCCCGATCTCGGGATGAAAGCAAAAAGACAAGACGAAAATAGAGATGCAAGAGAGTAAATATCAAAGAGGATTCCGGAGATCTCTTTGATGTGCTCGTGCAGAGTAATAGCTCGGATAAGATCCCGAGCGTCAGAGTAGATGTAGATTGAGGAGAAACCCGCCTCCAAGCCATGTTTTTACTAGTTTTTACTACATTATTAACTATATAGACTAGTAGAGATAATCTCACTCGTTGCATGAGTTTAAATTTTAAACAAAAAAATATGCAATATAAGTTCTTACTACGATTTTAACGGACTAATTTGCGAAATTGGTACTTTTTAATTTTTATTGGCTTTTGGGTAGTTTTACATAGGGTATTTGGAAATAGGTAGTTTTTGAGATGTAAGGTCTAAGTAACCCTCTCATATAATTTCTATTTACGGTTGAGCCATTACTATTTATAAAAATGAAATTTTATAAAAGTTTAAGTTTTAAATGAATAAATTGTAAAAAGTAAAAATTATAAAAATTACAAAAAGAATAAAAAATTATAAAATATAAAAAATTATAAAAACTATAAAAAATTAAAAAAAAAATTATAAAAAATAAAAAAACATTATACAAAACAATAAAAATTATAAAACTTAAGAAAAACTATTAGAAAATAAAAAAAATAAATAAATTATAAAAAATAAATAAAATTATACAAAATTATAAAAATTAAAAAAAAAATTATAAAAATTATCAAAAATTATCAAAATTACAAAAAATTATAAAAATTAAAAAAATTATACAAAAAATATAAAAAATATAAAAATATGAAAAACCAATAGAAAATAAATAAAAATTATAAAAATTAAAAAAAATAAATAAAAATTATACAAAATTATAAAAAAAATTATAAAAATTATCGAAAATTATCAAAATTACAAAAAATTATAAAATATAAAAAATATAAAAAATTATAAAAATTTAAAAATTATAAAAAAAATTATAAAATATAAAAAATTATACAAAATGTTAAAATTAAAAAAATTATCCAAATTATCAAAAATTATCAAAATGAGAAAAAATTATAAAAACTATAAAATAATATAAAAATATGAAAAACTATTAGAAAATAAAAAAAATAAAAAAAATCATAAAAATAAAGAAAAATTAAACAAAATTATTAAAATTAATAAAAAATTTTAAATATTATCAAAAATTATCCAAATTACAAAAAATTATCAAAATTACAAAAAATTATAAAAATATATAAAAAAATGAAAAACTAGAAGAAAATATAAAAAATTACAAAAACTACTAAAAAAATAAATAAAAATTATAAAATTATAAAAACTATAAAAAATTATAAAAACTATAAAAAATTATAAAAACTATAAAAAATTATAAAAAATAAAAAAACATTATACAAAACAATAAAAATTATAAAACTTAAGAAAAACTATTAGAAAATAAAAAAAATAAATAAATTATAAAAAATAAATAAAATTATACAAAATTATAAAAATTAAAAAAAAAATTATAAAAATTATCAAAAATTATCAAAAATACAAAAAAAATTATCAAAATTACAAAAAATTATACAAAAAATATAAAAAATATAAAAATATGAAAAACCAATAGAAAATAAATAAAAATAAAAAATTAAAAAAAATAAATAAAAATTATACAAAATTATAAAAAAAATTATAAAAATTATCGAAAATTATCAAAATTACAAAAAATTATAAAATATAAAATAATATAAAAATATGGAAAAATTTTAGAAAATAAAAAAAATCATAAAAATAAATAAAATTATACAAAATTGTTAAAATTAAAAAAAATATCCAAATTATCAAAAATTATCAAAATGAGAAAAAATTATAAAAACTATAAAATAATATAAAAATATGAAAAACTATTAGAAAATAAAAAAAATAAAAAAAATCATAAAAATAAAGAAAAATTAAACAAAATTATTAAAATTAATAAAAAATTTTAAATATTATCAAAAATTATCCAAATTACAAAAAATTATCAAAATTACAAAAAAATTATAAAAATATATAAAAAAATGAAAAACTAGAAGAAAATATAAAAAATTACAAAAACTACTAAAAAAATAAATAAAAATTATGAAAAATTATAAAATTATAAAAAATTTTAAAAATTATAAAAATTTATAAAAACTATAAAAAATTATAAAAAAAATAATTTTTTTTTAAAAAAATTAAAAAAATTATAAAATATAAAAAATTATAAAATATAAGGTGTACGCCTGGTGTACATGGGGTACGCCTGGTGTACGCGTGGGGTACATGGTGTACACCATGTACACCATGGAAGATGTGCATGGCGTACGCCTGGTGTACATGGTGTATGCGTGGTGTACATGGTGTACACCAGGGAAGATGTGCATGGCGTACGCCTGATGTACATGGTGTATGCGTGGTGTACACCATCAAAGATGTGTATAGCGTACGCCTAGTGTACATGGTGTACACCATAAAAGGTGTATATGGCGTACACCATGAAGGCGTACATACACCAGGGAAGATGTGCATGGCGTACGCCTGATGTACATGGTGTATGCGTGGTGTACACCATCAAAGATGTGCATAGCGTACGCCTAGTGTACATGGTGTACACCATAAAAGGTGTACATGGCGTACACCATGAGAAGCGTACACCATGGCTTACAAAATTTTTATTTTTAAATTTTTTAATAAATTTAATAAATTTAATAATTCTAGTAATTTTTACATTTTTATAATTTTTATAACTTTTGGTAATTTTTTATTATTTTAATAATTTTTTATAATTTTTTTAATTTTGTAATTTTTTGTAATTTTACTAATTTAAAAAAAAATATATAATTTTTTGTAACTTTTATAATTTTCTATAATTTTTTATAATTATTATATTTTCCATTCTTTTTGTGTTTTTTTATTTTCATATTTTTATATTTTTTATAATTTTGTATATTTTTTATCATTTTTATAATTTTTATTAAATTTATGATTTTTATAATTTTTTATAATTTTTTAAAAAATTAGAATTTTACAATTTATAAATTTTTTTATAATTTTTTTTTATTTTTTGAATAATTTTTGTAATTTTATATATTTTCTAAACTACCCACAAAAAAACTACAAAACAGTACCAAAAACTACCTATTTCCAAATACCCTAAGTGAAACTACCCAAAAGCCAATAAAAACTTGAAAAACTACCCATTTCGCAAATTCACCCTATTTTAACATCAAACTAGAACCAGACCCGCGCGTCGGCGCGCGGAACTATAATTTATTTAATATTGAATATAAAAAATTAAATTTATAATTTATGAATTATAGATATAATTATAAAAATATGTGTTTCACCTAATAACATTAAAAATAAATATTAAGACCAGGATGATATTATTTAATTTGGAATTATACGAATCTTGTCAATATTAGACAGGTTTTTTATGGCTCTGTTAGAAATAGAGAGTAAGACTGTTGTTTTAAACAGGAAAAAAGAATAAATTAAAAATTACATCAATGTAATTAAAATATAAGTTAGAGTATATATCAACTTTGAAAATGGAATATTTACATACTAATATTTTGAAAAGCGAAAGTAAAATTTAGATAGTAATATTAAGGCTGGTATTCATATTTGTTAATATTCATTACATATACTGCTAATAATATCTTTTTAAAACTTTTTTAAAAAAGAACCCCCAAAATCTTCTAACATATAAATGGAAATCTAAATTCTCGATTAACATTATCTTTAAAAAATCATTTTGTCAACATTGTTAAGATTGAGAATGTATAATAAACTGAATATGATCGAAAACAGAAAACTTTCAAGGTAAGAATTTCTGATCTTTTATAAAAACAGTAAACAATTATAAAACAATATTACTCTAAAATGCTGAAGTATTTTAAAATCAAATTTTAAGAATTTTAAAAATGAAATTAATTGATATTTTGACTAATTTTTACAAAATAAAAAATACATAATACTATTCTATTTAGCTATGATATTTAGTATATTCTACATTCTCAATCTTAAATATATATACGATTTTTCAAATATATACGATTTTAAGCCAAATCTAAATATATAATTTAAACAAAATATCTTCTATAATAATATATGTATTACTTAAAGTAATCTAACTATTATAATAATATTTTTATTATTTTCATACAATAAAAAATATGTTGAACCTGTCATACATTTGCTTTCTGAATATTATACTATCATCAAAATATTTGTATATATAGTTTCAAATTTGATATTAATCTAATCCATACAAGACGATTTTCGTACATTAAAATACTTTGTCAACCGTAGCTCAAATTTGGTTTCTGAATAATATATGTTGCTTTTAAAATGATATCTCTTTATATTTTTTCGATTGTAATTAGTATATGACATATGTGTTCCTTTGTATTTTGAACCTATTTACAACTATATTGATCATATAGTATGATTAAAATATATGACATTTTTTTTACCACGGTTCAACATTAATCATAAAAGCTAAATATTTTTGAGATTAGTTTGTAAACAAAGCCTCCACATTTTATATTGCTTTTCCACTTGTTAGAGAGTTATTTTTTATTATGATACTATAGGATCAGAAAATATAAAACGTGAAAGCCTTTTATGTAATAGAATCGAATTTAAATCTTGGATGTCTAATATTTTTCTGACCATATTATCCTTAATAAAAAAAAAATTAAATGCAAAGGAACACAATGACACAAAAAGTAATATGTCATGGTCCCTTTGATTTTTTTTTCAAAAAGGACTTCTCCTTTAATATAGTAGATCAGTTAACAAAATCGCTTATAATATCTTTTTTTGAATTGTGACTGGTGTAATTATTTTAATAATATTGATATCTAATCAACAAATTTGATTTAATTACAGAATATCTGATATTAAATATACTGTAAGCAGATATTTTTGTAAAGTTCTGTTATGGAAAATCTGAATATAATTAATATAATTATTTTTTATAAATCGTTTCCAATATCTTTTTTTAATTGTAAATATTGTACATAGTTTTAATATATGCTAAGATCGGATAATATATATTGTTGATTTTTGTTTTTATATTTACTATTTTGGATAAAAATATATTTGTGGAAGTCATAATTTGAGAAGTGTTGCTAATTTTATTTTGAATTGACTGTAATAATATATAATTTATATTAATTTCATATTATAGTATGATTATATAATATATCTATCGATTTATATATATATAGTTTTAATTATTTTAATATATAAATATTATAGTTTGAAAAAATTAACAGAACCATTATATATATATTTGAATGTAATTTTACATTTATAAAAAAAAACATGCTAACCCGTTAATATATTAGTTATTTTTGATGTCATAGAATCAAAACATATTAATTAAATATCTTAACTCATATAAATTGTTATTTAAATATTTTAATAATAGAAACTATAAAACCATGTAATTATATATAAACAAAAATTAACATGTTTCACTATATCTTTGAATAATATGATATATATAGACTTAGTTTTAACATTTTCATTTTATCAAGTTAAAATATATCAATATAATTAAAGAATTTTATTTTTCAAAGTTTAAAGTTTATATTTTATTAATATTATATTTTGATTATTTATGTATGTTTTTATTTATTAATAATTGAAATATTTTCAAAAACATATTTATTGATTGTGATTTTGTAATTTTTAAAAATAGTTGATGTTTTATATTATTTACTTATATTTATTATTTGATTTAATAATTTAATATGAATGATTTTATATTATTTTCGTTTTTAATTAATAGGGAAAGTGAGATCCATTATTTTATATTGTTTGAATACATATTTAATAGAGATAATGTTAATTTCCATAATCATAAATGTTGATCTCGACTTCTAATCTGAACCGTTTATCTCAACTTCTAATCATAACCGTACATTATAAATGATATGATAATGACAATGATACCCTTAATGAAAATCTTTAAAAACAAAGAAACACAATGACACATTTCGTAATATAACGCATTGATAAAGGTTTTTTTCAAAAAAGACTTCTGTTTTAATATAGTAGATCTTCTTAAAATATTTTAGTTGAAACTTTGATTTCAAAAAATATTTTGGGGTATTTTGTATTGTTGTACTGGAGCTTTTTCTACTGCTATATAATATTAATTTTTTTGGTTAACGTAAATGAATGGAAACACTTTTTCCTATAAACTTAAGTATGTAGTCATTTCAAAGATTATTTATTTTTAATATGATGATTTAATCATTTAAATAATTTAATTTTACTTATCTAGGGATATATTTGATTATTCATGTAGATAGTTTCGATTCACAACTTATAGACTAAAACTTATTTTTGATAACAAAAAAAACTTATTTTTGGAAGAAAAATTGAAATATTATATAAATATAAAATATAAAAATAAGAATACGTGCCAAAATTCTGAAGGATACAAGATATCGCGGTGTCAAACTGGTGAAACTAAGCCAGGTCACTTGATAAGGCCAGAATAATATTTTGCTGGCCTGGTCCTAAATTTTTGGTCTAAAAAAATCTTGGATGGAACGAGTGGCAACTGGCATGATTTTTCCAACTTGTAGATTGTTAGAAAAAGGGAAAGAAATGAAATTTAGGGTTTAGAGTTTAGGGTTTAAGGTTTAAGGTTTAAGGTTTAAGGTTTAAGACTTAGGGTTTAGGGTTTAGGGTTTAGGGTGTTAGGGTTTAGGGTTTAGAGATTACGATTTAGTGTTTATGGTTTAGGGTTTACGATTTAGTGTTTAGGGTTTACGATTTAGGGTTTAGGGTTTAGGGTTTACGATTTAAGGTTTAAGGCTTAGGGTTTAGGGTTTGCGATTTAGTGTTTAGGGTTTAGGGTTTCACAAAACCTAAATCATAAACCCTAAACCCTGAATCCTAAATCGTAAACCCTAAATCATAAACCCTAAACCCTAAATCCTAAATCGTAAACCCTAAACCCTTCTTAAGGATTTGTGATTCTAAGCCCTAAACCCTAAATCGTAAATCCTAAACCTTAAACGTAAACCCTAAACCCTAAATCGTAAACCCTAAACCCTAAATCCAAACACTAAACCCTAAATCGTAAACCATAAAACCTAAACTCTGAATTGTATAAACCATAATGGAAATAATAGGTAAATGATATTGATTTGGTCTAATGGAAAGAAGAGGGTAAAATAGTCTATTTGGTTTCTTTAATGAAACATTTTGGTCAAAAATGAGCTTGTAGTTCATTTTGGTCATAAAAAGTTGAAAAATAGTACATTATAGAGATTTGCCAAATAGAAAATATAAAAATAAGAAAAGAAGAGAAATAACCTAAAATGAACCACTTTGAAGTTTTTATGACCAAAATGAATTCAAAGGGAGAAATGGACAAAAATGTTTCATTAAAGGGGTACAAAACTATTATACCTTCCTCTCAAAACATTAAAAGAAAATAAAAAATAAACTATGTTGGGTTTAGGGGTTTACGATTTAGGGTTTAGGGGTTAAGGATTTACGATCCAGGGTTTAGGGTTTACGATTTAGAGTTTAGGGTTTAGGGTTTAGGGATTAGGGTTTACGATTAAATGATTAAGGTTTAGGGTTTAGGGTTTAGGGTTTAGGGTTTAGGATTTAGGGTTTAGTGTTTAGGGTTTACGATTTAGGGTTTAAGGTTTAGGGTTTAGGGTTTAGTGTTTAGGGTTTACAGTTTTAGGGTTTAGGGTTTAGGATTTAAGTGTTTAGGGTTTACGATTTAGGGTTTAGGGTTTAGTGTTTACGATTTGAGGTTTAGGGTTTACAATTTAGTGTTTAGGGTATAACGTTTAGGGCTTAGGGTATAAGGTTTAGGGTTTAGGGTTAATGGGTTTATCGTGAACCCTAAACCCTAATCCCTAAATCTTAAACCCTAAACCCTAAATCCTAAATCGTAAAACCTAAACCCTAAACCCTAAACCCTAAATCGTAAACCCTATATCCTAAATCGTAAACCCTAAACCCTAAATCTTAAACCCTAAGCTCTAAGTCCTAAATCGTAAACCTTAAACCCTAAAACCTAAATCATAAACCCTAAACCCTAAATCCTAAATCGTAAACCCTAAACCCTAAATCTTAAGGATTTGTTAATCTAAGCCCTAAACCCTGAGGTATGGGAGCAGAAACAGTCTGCCATGCTTTGTTTGTATGTCCGTCTGCTACTCAAGTGTGGTTTGATGCTGCTTTCCCACTACCGCCTGCCGGTTTCTCTCCCACTTCGACGTTACTCAATTTTCACCATTTGATCTCCTGTAGTAGGAATTCGAGTCTACCTAAATCTCTCAGACTCTCATTTCCCTGGATTCTCTGGAGTATTTGGAAAGCAAGGAATAGTTTGGTGTTTAAGAATTCTCAGATCTCTCCGAGACTCTCTGCCTCTCAGGCTCTTACAGATGCACAAATATGGCTTAACCTCCATTTTGTCTGCTCAGATGATCCATCTTTAGTTTCGTCGGCTCGTAACTCGGGGGTTAGATGGCAAAAACCTCCTTTGAACGTTATTAAATGCAACATTGGACGCTCATGGTTAAGTTCGGTTGTTCTGACGAGTGCTTCGTGGATTGCCCGAAATCATGTTGGCACGACTCTGTCTCACAGTCGCAGAGCATTCTCTAATCTCATATCTATCCACGAAGCCAAACTCTGGTGTGTCATCTGGGCTGTGGAATCTATGCGTGACCTCAGGTTTCGCCAAGTCATATTGGAATCTTCCTGTATTCCCGCTCGAGAAGTTCTTATCCAACCGTGGTTATTCCCGCAGTTTGAACACTTGGTTAGAAGAATAAACTCTGTACTGAAAGGTTTTGATAGTTGGAGCCTCTCTAATGTCTTGGAATCTAGGAACGAGGTGGCATCTAATATTGCATTGAGTGTTACACGTGATGGACGAGGTCAATCGTATGTGGCCCGCAATGGCCCCTCGTGGTTGTTGTCCCTCATCCAAGATGAAGTGACTGCGCTTTAGAATTTTTCCGTTGACACATCCCTCAATGCTGGCCTCGCAATCTTGTCCAATGACTCCTGGGTTCTCATAGTGTTACTCTTTCTCTTTGGTTGCTGGTGTATGGTACCTATTGGTATCTTTTCTTTATCTTTTCGGCCTTTCTCTTTGTTTCTTTTTCGTATTTTTTGCTGTTGTATCCTCAAACATTGAGCTTCATTTTGAATCCAAACCCAGTGTAAAAAAACCCTAAACCCTAAATCGTAAACACTGAACCCTAAATCGTAAACACTAAACCCTAAATCGTAAACCCTAAAATCTAAACTCTGAATTGTATACCCTAATGGAAAGAAGAGGTAAATGATATTGATTTGGTTTAATGGAAAGAAGATGGTAAAATAGTCTATTTGGCTCCTTTAATGAAATATTTTGGTCCAAAATGAATTTGTAATTTATTTTGGTCATAAAAAATTGAATGTGATACATTATAGAGATTTGCCCAAATAAGAATATGTGCCAAAATTCTGAAGGATACAAGATATCGCGGTGTCAAACTGCTGAAACTAAGCCAGGTCACTTGATAAGGCCAAAATAATATTTTGCTGGCCTGGTCCTAAATTTTTGTTCTAAAAAAATCTTGAATGGAACGGAGTGGCAACTGGCATGATTTTTCCAACTTGTAGATTGTTAGAAAAAGGGAGAGAAATGAAATTGATCCATTAACGTTGAATCAGCTCCAAAAAGGTTTGAAGTTTGAAAATCTGATATCGGTTCTAATTTACATGTGGTATTCTAAGTAAAAGATATAAACCTAATTGATTCAGATATCATAGAGATTTGGAGATCACCTGGTAACCATGTAGATCATTAAGAATATTGAAATTAAACTTGATTTTGGGATAAGATATTTGTGTAGAAAAATCTAGATATTATGGTAGAAAAATCTTAGAAATAAGGAGGTTATGGATAAGATATTTGTGTAGAAAAATCTAGATTTATATGATAAAAATCTAGATATTATGGTAGAAAAATTTTAGAAGTAAGGAGGTTATAGATAAGATATTTGTGTAGAAAAATCTAGATTTTTATCATAAAAATCTAGATATTATATTATAAAAATCTAGAAAATTAAGAAATATCTAGGTTAAGGAGGTTAAAGTTGAAAAATCTAGATTTATGTTGTAAGATCTTTTGGAGGCTATAAATACCTCATCACCCCTTTATTTGTAATAAGTACAAGAAGTTGAAATAATAAAGAGTGTTCATCATAAGTTCTAAAATTCTCTTTAAAAGTTTTTCAAGTATTCTCTAATTGTTCTTCCATATTCATTCTCATACTTAGAGAGTTATTCTCTTGGGTTTCTCGGGTATTACGGTCTTGGGCTAGTGCAAAGCACTATCGGTGTTGGTTTCTTTACATGGTATCAGAGCCATTCTAATTTGGTTCTTTTCAAGATCGGGATTTAAAGAGAGCTTGAGTTTATTCTAAGTATGGAGTCAATGGGTCGTGTTGTTGGATTGGGGATGGAGATCTTAAACCAATCTAACTACCGGTTATGGAAGTCATGCATGGAGTCATACTTGGTGAGTGAGGACTTATGGGTTGTCGTCGGTGGTAGCAACAGAACACCACCAAGGGGAGAAGCTGCAACCGTGGAAGCGAAAAAGGAATGGACACGGAAGAATGCCAAGGCGGAGTTTGCGTTGAAGAGGTCAATATCCTCGGGAGTATTTGAGCATGTCTCAAGATGCACATCCGCAGTTCCATTTGGCAGACGCTGGATCAGTTGTTCAACAAGAAGAATGAAGCTCGTCTACAGTTGTTATAGAATGAGCTGGCAAATGCGAAGCAGGGGGAGTCTTCAATCTCATAGCTCTTCATCAAGGTAAAGAACCTTTGCTCTGAGATTAATACTCTTAATCCGAAGGAATCAATTCCTGAAGCACGGTTAAAGCGGTCTATTATTCGGGGTCTACGGCCCGAGTATACACCGTTTGTGACTTCCGTTCAAGGATGGGTTACACAACTGCCTTGGAGGAGTTTGAGAACCTGCTAGCTTCGCAAGAATCATTAGCCACACAAATGGCTGGAGTCAAAATCCAAGATGGCTCAGGAAGTGCTTTCGTAGCTCGGAGACAACAGATCTTCAAAGGCAAATCCAAGTATGAAGGTCTAAAGAACAATGATGGACGGGAAGGATCTTCTACGGGAGATAAGAAGCGGTTCAAGTGCTACCGGTGTGGAAAGCTTGGACACTTGAAAAAGGACTGCAAAGTCAAGTTGAAGGAAACAAATATGGCGGAATCAAAAGCTCATGCTGAAGACGAAGAATGGGGAAAATGCTTCACGGTGGAGGCTGCATCTTCAGGTACATCCAAAACTAAAAATCTGGGAAAGGATTGGATCGTGGATTCTGGTTGTAGCCATCATATTACCGGAGATGAGAAGTTATTTTCTAGTCTTCAAAGTCATGGGAAATAAGCCATTATTACTGCGGATAATTCAGTCCATCGGGTTGAGAAGGAAGGGACTGTTGTCATTGAAGGAGATGATGGAAGCCCAATCACTCTCAAGAATGTATATCATGTCCCTGGAGTAAGGAAGAATCTTCTCTCAGTGGTGAATGCGGTAGACTCAGGTAACTACGTTCTATTTGGTCCTCTAAGAGACGTTAAATTTTTGAAGATTAAAGAATTAAAGGCAGACATAGTTCACACCGGAGCACGGGTTAAAGATCTTTATGTCTTATCTACCTCCAACACTTATGTGGAGAAGATGAGAACAAATGACAATGCCTTTATATGGCATGCTAGACTTGGTCATATTAATATGACTAAACTCAAAGTCATGGTGAATAAAGATCTGGTTAATGGGCTCCCAAAGTTGAAGATTCAGAATTAAGGAATACTTTGTGAAGGTTGTCAATATGGAAAATCACATAGGCTTTCGTTTGACAACTCTACTTCACGATGTAGCGCTCCGTTGGAGAGGGTCCATAGTGACTTGATGGGTCCAATGAGAACATCCTCATATTCCGGGTTCCGCTACATGTTGTTGTTCGTTGATGACTTCTCACGGTACACTTGGGTATACTTCGTGAAGGAAAAATCAAATGTATTTTGAAGGTTTCAAGAATTCAAGGTCACTGTGGAAGGAGAGTTAGGTCGGAAGATCAAGACTCTAAGGACGGATAATGGAGGGGAGTTTATGTCAAAAGAGTTTCTCTCTTTCTGCCGGAAGCATGGTATCAAGAGAGAATTTACATGTCCATATACACCTCAACAAAATGGAGTAGCAGAAAGGAAGATCAGACATCTAAGTGAGACTTGCAGAAGCTAGCTACATGCGAAGAATTTACCAAAGGCCTTATGGGCGGAAGGTATGAGATGTGCAGCCTATGTCATCAACCGGATGCCGCTTAGTCCAAATAATATGAAGTCTCCATATGAGTTGGTTCATAGGAAGAAGCCAACGGTGAAACATCTCAGGGTATTTGGATCAGTCTGATATGTCCATGTGTTCGATTCTCATAGAACCAAGCTGGAGGCCAAGGTGAAGAAGTGCATATTTGTCGGCTATGATGAACAATGGAAGGGTTGGAGGTGTATGGATCCAGAGACACACAGGTACACTGTATCTCGTGATGTTGTCTTTGATGAAGTCTCTTCATATTACGGACCTCCTCAAGTCTTGTTTGAGAAAGATGGTACGGGTTCCCTCAAAGGTGATGAACCAGCTGTTCAGATACGAAGTGAAGGTGGAAGTTCTGAACAAGAGACACAAGGTGAAAGGGGGAGCACTAACCAAGAAGAAGATGAGGAAGAAGGCCATGGTTCCATGGCTAATCAACGGCCGAAACGGAACATTGTCAAGCCTGTTCGGTTCAGAGATGACAGTTTTGTCACTACTTACTCATGCTATTTTGCAGCTCCATTAGATGAAGAAGAGCCATTATCATATGATGATGCAAAAGGAGTTAAAGAAGTGGGAGACCGCAATGAAGGAGGAGATGGATGCTCTTAAAAAGAATGAAACTTGGGATTTGGTTCCAAAACCCAAGGACGTCCAACCCGTCTCATGCAAGTGGGTGTACCGTATCAAGTGAAGGATGGATGGAAGCATTGATAGATACAAAGGAAGGTTGGTTGCTCGGGGATTCTCCCAGAAGTATGGAGAAGATTATGATGAGACTTTCAGTCCAGTGGCAAAGATGACGACGATACGTTCACTTTTATCTTTAGCTGCAAGCTTTGGCTGGAAGTTATGGCAGTTAGATGTGAAGAATGCATTTTTATATGGATAACTCGATAAGGAAATCTATATGGAGCAACCACCTGGTTACACATCAAGGGAGTATCCTGACTATGTGTGCAAGGTAAAGAAGGCTCTATATGGGTTAAAACAAGCTCCAAGAGCCTGGTATGGAAAACTTCCTCAGTTTCTTCAGTTCTGCGGGTTTGTCCCATCTAATTCTGATCCGAGCCTATTCCTCAAGAAGAATGGAAGAGTCCACGTGGTAGTTCTTCTTTACGTGGATGACTTGATAATTTCTGGGAATGATGAAGCGGAAATCGCTCGTCTACAAGAGGATATGTCAATAAGGTTTGAGATGAAGAAGTTGGGTGAGCTTAACAACTTCCTTGGTTTGGAGGTTGAAAGAGTAAAGGATGGAATATTCATCGGCCAACAAAGTTATGCGAAAAGGATCGTTGAGAAGTTCGGGGTACACGAAGGAAAGACACGTACTACTCCGATGGATGTAAACATTAAGTTGAAGCACGATGAAGGATCTCTGCTACCCAAGTCACTGCCAAAAGGCCAGTTTGAGCTACTTCGTTCAAAGCTCGGGATGTTTGACAAAATCAAGTTTAAAGGGGAGTATTGAAATTAAACTTGATTTTTGGATAAGATATTGTGTAGAAAAATCTAGATATTATGGTAGAAAAATCTTAGAAGTAAGGAGGTTATGGATAAAATATTTGTGTAGAAAAACCTAGATTTGTATGATAAAAATCTAGATATTATGGTAGAAAAATCTTAGAAGTAAGGAGGTTATGGATAAGATATTTGTGTAGAAAAACCTAGATTTATATGATAAAAATCTAGATATTATGGTAGAAAAATCTTAGAAGTAAGGAGGTTATGGATAAGATATTTGTGTAGAAAAATCTAGATACTATGGTAGAAAAATCTTAGAAGTAAAGAGGTTATAGATAAGACATTTGTGTAGAAAAATCTAGATTTTTATGATAAAAATCTAGATTTTTCTACACGAAAAATCTAGAAAATTAAGAAATATCTAGGTTAAAGAGGTTAGAGTTGAAAAATCTAGATTTATGTTGTAAGATCTTTTGGAGACTATAAATACCTCCTCACCCCCTTATTTGTAATAAGTACAAGAAGTTGAAATAATAAAGAGTGTTCATCATAAGTTCTAAAATTCTATTTAAAAGTTTTTCAAGTATTCTCTAATTGTTCTTCCATATTCATTTTCATACTTAGAGGGTTATTCTCTTGGGTTTCTCGGGTATTACGGTCTTGGGCTAGTGCAAAGCACTATCGGTGTTGGTTTCTTTACAAAGAAGTCGGGCAACGGTCATGAGCAATATTGTTATGTCATCGTAATTTCCGGGTTTGAGTTTGTGTTGGGGAAAAGAAGATTCCATGAGACACGAAATGGGAAGAACAATGGTATGTACTGCGATTGAGATTATTCCTTTTCGAAGATATTCCTCCAATGACGGTATGTGTCCCTTCTTACTCCATTCGGCTTCGCGTAGCCACGACTCAAATGTTTCTCTCCACTGCATTCGTCATTGTAACATTTAAAACTCAAATCCGCTAGCTATATGTTTAACATAAGCAAGTCAATCAGTTCGCTATAATCTTTATTTGATAAATAGCCGTGTATGTACCAACGTAACATAGTTACATATATTGTTCTTAATTTTTAGAATACGAAGTCGGTGAGATCTTTTTTACTCAAAGTTGCTGTATTTTAGAAAGAAAAATATATTAATATGCTTAATGTTTGCCAAATATAAGCTGAAAATGTAGAACAATTTATTCAGCCGATTCAACGTTGGTTAGTACAAAAAAGATTTTGTTTCTCGTCTATGAAGCATATTAATATATATCTTCCATATATCTGGAAAAAAAGAATCTCGTATAATCATATTATTCATTTCCTTGTAATTACGTGAATCTTTTGCTTCTTCTATTTCTCTCAGTGCTACCATTAAACCTCATAATTATAATTATAATTTTATTCAGTTGACAAAGTGTACCAGGAGGGTAAATTTGGTTCTTTCCATCCTCTTTTTACTTATTATCTACAAATAAAATATTGAATTTACAACTTGTAGCCATTAAGGATGAATAAGAAGTGTGAAGTCAAGTGTTTTATACTAGTCAAAAATCCGGATTGTGAAGTATTGAATTTTTCAAGATGAACGGTCACACTCCCACAAAACATTGAATTTTTACAACTTGTAGCCATTAAGGATGAACAAGAAGTGGCTTTTTGATCATTGAGCTTGGAAAGGTTATCGGGCTTATATTCGTCAAGGCCCACTCGTGATTTTGCCTTTTAGTCACTAACAATGGCGTTTTAATTAGGTGGTTTTGGGTTATAACAGCTATGGTTTGTGGTTATATGTCGATAACGCTATGGTTTAACATGTTGTTAATTTATGACTAAGATAGTTATAAATGTGATTTTTCATTATTAGAAAACTGGTTTAACAATGTGGCTTTACATTTACTCCATCGCAAGTTTCCTCCTTAAGGCATTATACTCCATTTTTAGAGTACAAATTGCTTTATATTTTAATTTTAGATGTGTTCTTCTCCAATGACATTGAATCAAACATTATAAAACGTTAAGGTTTTGGTACCCAAACGTTTCGAAACATTGATCGTAAGAGAAAAATAAACAACAACAACGATAACAATAACAACAACTAAAAGTTGTTCTTTTATTAAATAGTTGCTGAGCAAAGCTAATTCAACTAATCTCTTACCACATGGCAGACTTTTCTCTCCTGGAAACAACCAATCGCATACATGAAATTGGCCAACTGCGTCGGGTGAAATGGATCGAAGAAAAGATGTGTATCTGGCATCTTACACGAGGTCGAACCTCGTGCGCAAACCGATGCTCCATCATAAGCGCTAGGGCAACACGGGGTTATCGAATTCAGAAGATTCGAACTAGCTTGATCGCTCGAAGGTCCTCGAAGTCCCAATACGAAGTTGAAGTAATCTGAGTATAAGAAGGATGTGTTGGAGAATTTTCGCTTCATATAAGGCAGGCTTTGTCTGAGCTTGGAGTTGTAAATGCCAACTGCAACGTTTAAAGTATAGTCGCAGCTTCCACGTGGCACGGTATGAGCTATTATGTTTGGATAACATCCTAACGGTTTAAGGTTGTTGATGAAGAACTTCCTTGCTCCTAATCGATGCAATCTCTATAAACAAAAAAAATATCATCAAAATTTTAAGTAGAATGCATCTTGATAATAACATGGAAAAATATTTATGCGGAAAAATCAAACTAATCCATATAATTTGAAGTATTCAATCAAATTTTGGGTTTGGTTTAGGTTTTTCCATTTATATAGTTGCCAATGTAAACGAAACTGAAAAATCAAATAAAGACCAGTGTAATACGATTTCATTTTGCGCGGAGCAATTTCTTTTCTTTTTTTTATAATTTGGTTTCTGAAAATTCATTTTGGTTTTCTGGCAGAGAGAATAAATTCTTTGTGGAAGTTAAAGTGTTTTTTATAACTTGATTTCGGAAAATTCATTTTGGTTTTTTGGCAGAGAGAATAAATTCTGTGGGAAGTCAAGTGTTTTATAGTAATAAAAGATTATGATAAATAAGACTAATATTTATTTTGTTTGGATTATTAACATATTAACCCGCGAGCCGAGTACTTAACCTGCGTTTTTTTAGGCTTTTCTGTTTTTCTATGATTTTCTGTTCTTCCACGATCCCAATTATTGTGTAGGTTGCGTTGGATTTTCTGTTCAAATTCAAGATATTGTAATTGATTCTAAATTTTCGGATATACCCAAGTTAAGCCACAACTTTCTAGACTAAATTTCCGGATATAAGTTATAATATATTCAGATAAGGTAATTGTTTTTAGCTTTTTCTTTTTTTTAAGGATTTTTCTTTTTGTTATGCGATTTTCTGTTATTCCAAATCCTAAATATAGTTTGAATTTATTATAATTTCTTTTTAATATTCATAACCTTCGTTAACATGTTGTCAAACGCTTTTTATTAATTAACTCAATGGCATGGATTGTAAATAAGTTACTTTTTTCAAGCATTTTTAAAAATGTACTTGCCAATTAATATTATAGAGATATATATTTTTTTCATCAAAAGGCTATTCTATTACTCAAGCTTGAGGCGGAGCGGCAAGCCACTCCGGAATAAAACAACCTAGAAAACAAATAGAGACGGGATGACGCCTAGCAAGCTTGGCAAGTCTATCCGCAGAATAATTGGAAGAACGAGGTACAAAAATAAAAGAAAAAGGCGGAAAAGGACGCTTAAGTCAAGAAAACTCCTTTAGTTCGGTAGAGAAACTTGGCCACTCTTCTGGTCTTTCAATCATCTTAAGGATGTCTTGGCAGTCTGTGCCAAATCGCTGAGGTCCTTGATGTTGGCTTAACTCATGCATTGCCCAAAGGAGAGCTTCAAGCTCCGAATGAGGTGGCGAGAGTCGTCGCAGCTGATTCCTAACTCCCATCAGTCTACCTCTTCCTTCAGAATTAAATCAATTCCATCCTAGACCACTTCTGGCATGACCGTCGCTCCGGGAACCATCCACTAGGCATATGTCACGAGGAGAGATCGATGGGGGGATGATTGTGCGAGTTGTCGTAGTCGTGAAGCTCGCTTGAGATTCATTTGCATTGGCCAAGAACCAGGCCTTGCATTCGTTTACCGCATGGCATAGAATATCTTCAGGTGAGCGGGAGATACCTCTGAAAAGTTTCTCATTCTGTGCTTTCCATACAAACCATATAATCCATGGATAAGGGTTTTCACCTCCCTCCAAGGTCATGGAGTTTTTCTTCCACCAGAAGAGAAAGTCCAAGTTTGTAAAGAGCACCTGACATGGAAAGGAGGTCGAAGGGTGATTCAAAGAGGCCAGTGTCCAGGTTTGGATAGCCGACGGGCACTCAAAAATGGCGTGATTGATTGTTTCATTAGGCTTGCCACAGCGTGGGCAGCTATCATTAACCCTCATTCCTCTATGTATCAACTTGCTCGTTACAGCCACGTGGCCGGAAGCAATCTGCCAGATAAGGTGGCGAATTTTTTGTGGAGCATTTGTTCTCCAAGCCTGCCCTTGAATTGCCTTAGCACTTGGCTCCGAAACAATGATATTTGGGTCTGGCTTTAATAGATTTCTGGCCCCCCAATAGCCTGACTTGACTGTATAAGTTCCTGATTTGGTGAATAGCCAGCAGAAAGCATCCGAGTTGAAACTCTGGCTAATGGCCAGGCTAGTGATAAGCTCAATGTCTTCCGGAACTACGTACAAACGAAGAAGCTACATGTCCCAGATTTTAGTGTCTTTGGTTATAAAGTCGCTTACAGTTGCTTCGGGGTGAACTACCGGAGTCAATGCTCAGGTAGAACGAGCAGGAGAAGTCGCAATCCAAGGATCCTTCCAAGCTTTAATATTAAGACCCGAGTGAATCTTCTGTCAAATTCCCAGCTGTAACAAAGGCTTAGCCACTAATATACTGGTCCACCCATACGTGGGGTTTTCTGTTGATCCTATTCGGAGAAGAGTGCTCAAACTGTAGTATTTCCCCAGAAGAACCCGCACAAGAAGCGAGTCTGGGAATTGCAGGAGTCGCCATATCTGTTTGGCTAACAATGCCAGATTGAACTCATGGATTGCCTGAAATCCAATACCGCCTTCATCTTTGGGACAACAAAGGTTATCCCATTTAGTCCAATGCATTCCTCTTTTCTTCTGGTCGGAGCTCCACCAAAATTTCGCAATAGCAGTCGCCAATTTGTCGCAGATATCAAGCGGCAACAGAAAACTCGACGTTACAAAAGTTGTGAGGGCAAGTGCAACTGACTTAATAAGCACCTCCTTACCTCCTTTAGATATCCATCTCGATGTCCAGCCATTGACTCTACCCTGTAGCCTCTCTTTAATGAAGGTGAAGAGCTTGCATTTTGAGCCACTTATTTCTTCGGGTATGCCTAGATAGGATCCCATTCCCCCCTCGTTTAGAATGCTGAGGACGTTCTTAACCTCCTGTTTAACATTAGTCGGGATCTTATTGCCAAAGAGCAATGAGGGCTTCTCAAAGTTGATACATTGTCCTGAGGCTCTACCGTATAAATGGAGGATGTCCAGCACTTCAACACATTCACGGGGCTCAGCCTTACAGAAGAAAAGGATATAATCAGCGAAAAGAAGGTGAGACACCGGTGGACTTGCATGAGCAACCCGCATGCCGGTGATCTTTCCTCGATCCTCTTCTGATTTGAGAAGGTTAATGAGCGCTTCCGCGCACATGATGAAGATAAAAGGAGATAAAGGGTCTTCTTGCCTAAGTCCTCATTTAGGCGTGATATTGCCTCTAGGTTGTCCATTAATAAAGACGTGATATGATACCGAGTTCACACAGCGCATAATCCAAGTGATCCAGGCGAAACTCATCTTCCGAAGAACAGCTTCTATAAAGTCCCATTCCACCCTGTCGTACGCCTTACTCATATCCGTTTTTGATGGCCAATCACTTTGTGTGACCGCCTGGATTTGTGCTTAATGCGTGAAACATCTCTGGCGCGATCAAGATATTATCTGTAATTTGTCGTCCGGCTACAAATGCTGATTGCATTTCCGAAATCAGGGATGGAAGAACACGTTTGAGTCTCTGACATAGTAGCTTCGAGATGATATTATAGCTTGCATTACACAACTTATCGGTCGGAATTGTCCCATCTCGGTAGGATTTTTTTTTTTAGGGATGAGACAAATGTTTGTCTCGTTTAAACCCGATACAATGGTAACGTTTATTAAGAAGTCATTAACCATACAGGTCAAATCTTCTTTGATGATATCCCATGATTTCTGATAGAATAGGGCTGTCAGCCCGTCAGGTCCAGGTGCTTTTTCCTGATGCATAGCAAATAGAGCCTCACGAACCTCCTTTTCCGTAATCGGCCTAGTAAGCTCCTCGTTCATATTAGGAGTAATAAAGTGGTTGACCTGTGCGAGAGCCTGGTTAATGTCATGGGAGATGACGACTCAAACAACGAACGAAAGTAACTTGTGGCAACGGCCACAATCCCTTCCTCCGTCTCGACTAAATTCCCATTAGCATTCAGGCGGCAGATGATCCGGTTTCTTGCCCTCCTTCGCTTTGTAGATGCATGGAAAAACTTTGTGTTCTGGTCCCCTTCGAGGAGCCACATGATGCGACTCTTCTGTTTCCAGAAATCTTCTTCGACTTTGAGCGCTTCATGAAGTTCTGTTGTAGACTTTTCTATGTCTTCAGTTGTCGCAGAAGTATCAGCGTATAAAGCCTCTATCTTCTCTTTAAGATCTGTAACCAGTTTCTCCGAGTTAAGCTGGTGTTATCGACGCCATTGCCCTAAACACTTTTGGCACTATGCGATACGTGTTGCGACGTCCGCATTGTTGGAAATTTCAGGGGAATTCCATCCATCTTTGATAATCTGGAGAATCTCCTCATTTGCCAACCATCGTTTGTCAAATTTAAACAATTTCTTTTGTGTCGGAATGGTCTAGAGAGGATATTAGCTAGAATAGGCCTATGATCCGATCCCCACAAACGAAGATATTGTGAGGATGTATGGGAGAACTTGTCATGCCAGTTTCCGTTACCTAGAACTCGGTCTAGTCTACATCGCACAGGTGTGTGGCCTCTTTTCCCATACCAAGATAATGGGATTCCTTTGTATGGAAATTCTAACATTCCACAGTCTTCAATCATTTGTCGGAAAAGAAGAAAGGAAGCGTCTGAGCGCATTCTGCCTCCTTGTTTCTCGTTATGGTTTACGATTTCATTGAAATCTCCGATCATG